>WEDG01005077.1:0-47189 GCA_017591395.1 Schistocephalus solidus
ATCATCATCACCTACCATCATCATCAATACCATCATCGCCACATACATACATCATACCACATTGCTATTACACATCATTACATACATACATACATCATATGTGTACATACATCATCATATACTTTATCATCATTATTACCATCATCATCATTACATCATCATCATCATCTTTAATTACGATCATCTCATGATCATCATCATCATCATCATCATGCCCATTGTATCTATCTATCGTACGCAATCATCATCATGCATCATCATCAATGTCATCATCATCAATCATCATCATCATCACTCACCATCATCATCATCATCATCTGTCATCAATCATCATCATCATCATCATCCATCATCATCACCATCATCATCATCATCGATCATCATCATCATCGTCGTCGTTTTTATTATTATTATTTTTTTATTATGTTATTATTATTATAATTTTTTATTTTTTTTTTTTTTTGCCATATTATATGATGCATATTTAAAGAAGGATTATGGTTATTAAGGTTCTTTTATGATGATATATGATATGATGATGATATGGACATATTTTTATACATTTATACATATGACATATATATAATATATATATACCATTATTATTATATATATGGAGATGATGAAGATGATGATGATGATGATGATGAAAGATGATACATGATGATATGATGATGAGAATAACGATGATGAGACGAAGATGAAGATGATATTTATTTATTAGGATGACATATATGATGATGATGATGATGATGATGATGATGATGAGATGACATGGCTGGTTTTATTTTAATGATGGCGTGGCGATGATGATGAGCACGATGACGATGATGATGATGAGGAGGATGAGGAGGAGGATGACAAGGAGAGGAGAGATGATGATGACGCGATGAGGACGATGATGATGAGATGATGATGATGATGATGATGATGACGAGGAGGAGGATGGAGGATGATGACATGGATTTATGGATGACGAGGACGGGAGGAGGAGGATGGAGATGATGGACATGAGGAGGAGGAGGAGGAGGAGGACAGGAGGAGGATGGAGGAGGATGGAGGAGGAGAGGAGAGGAGGAGGAGGAGGAGGAGGAGGAGGAGGAGGAGAGAGGAAGGAGGGAGGAGGAGGAGGAGGAGGGAGGAGGGAGGAGGAGGAGGAGAGGAGGAGGAGGAGGAGGAGGAGAGGGAGGAGGATGGAGGAGAGAGGAGGAGGAGGAGGAGGAGGAGGAGGAGTGGAGGAGGAGGGAGGAGGAGGAGGAGGAGGAGGAGGAGAGGAGAGGAGGAGGAGGAGGAGGAGGAGGAGAGAGGAGAGAGAGAGAGGAGGAAGGAGGAGGAGGAGGAGGAGGGAGGGTGGAAGGAGGATGGAGGAGGAGGAGGAGGATGGAGGAGGAGGAGGAGGAGGAGGAGGAGGAGGAGAGAGGAGGAGGAGGATGGAGAGATGGAGAGAGGAGGAGGAGGAGGAGAGGGAGAGGAGGAGGAGAGGAGGAGAGGAGGAGGAGAGGAGGGAGGAGGAGGGAGGAGGAGGAGGAGGAGGAGGGAGGAGAGAGAGAGGGAGGAGAGAGAGAGGAGGAGAGAGAGGAGAGGGAGGGAGGAAGGAGAGAGAGGGAGGGAGGAGAGGAGGATGAGGAAGGACCACTACTACTACTACAACTACTACTACCACTAATTACTTTACTACTACAACTACTACTACTACTAGTACTACTACTCTATCTTACTACGACTACTACTACTACTACTACTACTACTACTACTACTACTACTACCACTTACCATTTTACTACTACTACTACCACTACTTCGCTACTTATACTACTACTACAAGTTATCCTGCCATTCGCACCAAAGCGGCCGTGTCGTATCTTCCAGTTAGGTGTCAAGGGTTGTAAACCCCAACCCTGCATGCAGCAAGGTCCAGCTGCGGGAAACCTCCTATATCCTGTGGCCCGACATAAAATAAGTTCGTCCCTTCATAAAACCAATATGCCCACGTTTCCACCGTAACAGCCGCCGGTTTTCTTCTGCATCCGGCTTTCAATTTCCTAGCGGCATAGCCAGCAGTTTAATTTCATCTTTCCACCTGGCGCAAACTACGCTGTCGCTCTCCTGCTCTATCGCGAGAAACTCATCAGGTCAATTTCAGAGCGTGCATGCGGCTCTGAGGCGAGTTGCATCCCTGGTCCTAGTGCCAACCTCTCCGGGAGGTTAGTAAACCAACCACCCGGCAAGGCAAAGATGATTGCTTTCATTAACTCTCATGCCTTCAGCCTGTGTAAACATCTTCAGCCATTATCACCAACCAGCAGCAACAGCAACGGCAAATAACAGAGAAACAGCACAATAATTTTCACCGCCTTACCCAAGCTGAAGGAGTAAACTCATAAATGACATGACGCCAAACACATTGCTCCTCCTGCGAACAAGCCCTTTCAATGGAAGACGCAGCCCGCTCCATTTTATAGACAACTAAGCTACTCGCTAAAAGGGCTTCTGAGTACTGTATAGTAGGTACCGACCGATACTGATACTTGTTTGCAAACATACAGCCCTTTAAGCACAAAGGAATTGTTTTAGATCGGTATTTTAACTTCATCACCGAGAGAAACAGCTGATTTGGAGGGATTGTATAAAGAACAAATATTGAGCTCTGGCTGCCAAGGTAACTTTGTGTTCGTTTGGTACTTAGTGATGCATCCCACAGCCAGATGAACCTGAAGTTTTTGAGGTCATGACGCAACTACGATAGTTTCTATCCAGTAGGGAGTTCAACTCGTGATTTTATCGTGCACCCCAGCTTTACGGAGAACAGCCCAGTGGTCTAACATTATTATGATGAATTAGTAGAATGTAATATATAACTCAGAACCTCGAGTTAACGTCGATGCTGTTTAAACCGTCAGAGGTTCCGCTAATTAAACATGGTAATAGGCAGAAAGTCTTATTTCCGTTTAACCACGGGACTCAATCGATGTTCCATTTTCGTCTCATCGGTTTCTAATGTGTAAGAAATTCTAACAGAACGAGCCTACAGTATATCACATTTTTCTAACCCAGCCCAATTATCAACTGAAGCGGGTCTCCAAGAAACTTGTGGAATCCTTTAGCCTTTTTCGCTATATGGCATCATCGTGTACGTCATATAAAGCTCGCAGAGGTATAACAAGCCAAACAAGTGCATGCACTCCACATGTTTTAGGATCGCACTCACCAATCCCATTCCAACGCCCGCCCGCCAGCCAGCCACACAATAAACGAACGTTATGTCAACATCCACAATAATGCACGCATGCTAAATATACAGTCAAGACGCAGACAAATGTTTCACGGTTGTTACCGATCATCAGTACGTCATATCCTTGCGCAGTGAATATACGTGAGAGTTCGAAACGCTTCATTAAATGAAAACCCTCGGTCCCGGTGAGAACGCCTTTCCGTTATATATATATATATATATATATATATATATATATATATATATATATATATATATATATATATATATATATATGTCGTATAACGGTATAATATCTTTGCCATACAAGATCCATACTACTTGTAGTACTAATTGTTTGTAGAATGGGCATTACGTGGTTATTCCACAGGAGTTGATTTGTCTTTCGACCCAAATGTTCATTTCGGTGTCGGGTCTGACCCTAAAAAGTCATGTCCAGCACCTGACTCCATGTCCTGCACTTAATAATTTCAGAAATTGTTACTCCGATATATATATATATATATATATATATATATATATATCTGAGCCAAACAAGTGCGCGTAACGCTCACTAATCGTGGTAAGAGGATCTCCACTCGATCCCACATTTTGTCCGCCCGCCAGTTACCTACCGGCGATAAACGAACGTTGTGTCATAGGACACATACCATATATATAGCACAAATGTGTTGCTGAGAGTGCAACAGGCAAGTATCGCGACAGCATTTCACGGTCATAAATCCTCGATCATCCAGTACATCATATGCCTTGTGCAGTGAGGTACATTAACAAACCAACCAAGTGCGTAACACTCACTAATGTGGTAAGGATCTCCTCGATCCCATTTGTCCGCCCGCCAGTTACCTACCGGCGATAATATATATATATATGCGGGTGGTGAAAAAATATTAGAAGGGCCTTTTAACTATGGGCTAAAGCATTAGAAGCATTCCAAGTGTCATGCCAGCAGTAAACTGTAAACGTAAACAGGCAAACAACGTACTGTTTTGCATGGACTTGAAGGCAACGTTGGCTAGGCTATGGCTTCCGAATAATTACCGAAGTGGCAGGGGGATTGCAAGAATGCCTTGCTTATCTAGTCTATTGTATGTACAAGTTGTGTCAACCTCTGAAATGTTATTTGAAATGCTGGATCAGAAAGGAGTATTTTGCTAGTATGTAATATTAATTATCATGCAGCATGCTCAAGGTATACCAGTCTGACGGCTTTGAGTGAGCCTCTTCCAGCCGCCCGCATAATCCGTCATATTCATAACGACTACCAGTGTATGGAATTTTACGATTTATTTCGCGCGCATATAACTTTCAATGGAGATGTAAAATATATACTTTATATTCATTTTCGGTCGGCAATTCCATCTTCACATTTTCGCTGAAGAAAGGTATTTTAGGTTTTTAGAAAACTTTTCGATTCCCACAATTTGGAGTCTGACTTGTGTAGTACTATGCTACATATACAACTACAATTAGCATATTTTCCGTGGAAGTGCAACCTATGCATTTCTATGCTATTAAGGAAGCGCCCATACAGGGTTCCAGGGAAATTTTCGCACGTGTTAATAAAACGGAGTCACTCGATGTTGTAGGAATGGGCACGGTTTTAAATATCTCACAATTTGAGATATTTTCTACCTCAATATAATTCCTTCTTCAATTATATATACCTAAGAAGACCTAATTTGGAACCAAAGGAGCGCCAAGAAAGAATACTTTGTGTGTTTTATATAAAATATATGGTGAACTTGCCAGCAATTCACCATGTTTGCCCCTACCACCAATTTAAACAGTCCTTTAATGAGGTGGTTTTAAAAAGTTGCGTCATTCAAAAGTCGGCATCTTACGCGACTGAAATATTCTGTGATTGCTGCATGATAAATAAACACACCCGCATCCCTTTTCTTAATAAAAAAGAGAATGTCGGTTAACACTTTAATGAGATAGACCAAATACGAAGTTGAACTGTGCTTTTCAACCTGAATGGTCCTGATCCCGCCATCAGTTCAAAACCATTCCTTTGATTAAAATTATAGACGTAAACTACACTGCCGACTTCCATGAACGAATTCCTTGAAACCGGACTTCGTCTCGCGTATTTCGTGTCAGGATTCCGATTTGTATCACCTTCGGTGGAAAAACCGCTCTTCGCACCACCATAGGGACGTGTCGCGCGGAAATTTGTCTAATCTCGTCGTAAACTGTGGGTACCAGTGGGACCAACCTCGATAAAGCAAACTCTCTTCATAGCTTTCGCTTCCTGCCAAACTACTGGTGATGAATAAAATGAAACACGGGTCTGGGCTTTTGGCTGTTTCTCACGGGGTAACGCAGTTGCCAAGCGCATGTAGATAAAGTGCAGTCATCATCCAGGTGGAGGAAACGCAGTGAACTGGTTTGCCGAAGCGTAACACTTTCACTTTTGCCTTCACTCCTAAATATTTCACCTCGTAAATAGTGCAGGTGATTTTTAATCGAACCGGGCAATTCCTCAAGCAGCGCAGAACAAAGATTTCACTAAATTGTAAACCACGGTTTTGCAGTGACACATTTTGCATATGGCTTTCCTCAAGCAGTGTGTGAGTGCGTCCTACAGGCCACTTTGTCAAGATTCGCAACAATCCAATTACGTCTTGTGGATGAGTTTTTTCTATTGGCGGGAAACGCTAAACCTTGTGAATCACGCCCGTTTTCCCTTTGTTTTGCGGCATTAGAGATTTCAACGGCGCTGCAGTCTATTTGATCGCCTGTGCGGTTTTTCTCTCTGCTTCTCAGGCTTTAGTCTGCCTCAAGTTAGATACCTCCAAAGAGTCGGGAATCCAGAACCGTTTGGGACTCTTCTTTTTCGTCTGTCTACCAAGTCATTTTTCTTCAGCACCAATTGTGTAGGGGTCTTCATTCGCGATTTCGCACGATTCAGGTCAGTATAGCAATTTTTCTTTGATTATGAACCTTAGTTGAATCGTTGCGCAAAGTGTGTCTGTTTTCTACTCGACAAAAAGCAACACCCCAAACACTCCAGCTTACCCCTATTCCAGCACAGTTTTTCGAGCTCCGGAAGAGACTGCATTGGGCCCCTTTGCATCCCCCTAACAACGGCACGAAAACCCCTCAACGCACCACCCAAACAAACAGCACGGTCCGACAAAGGTGGCCAATCGTCGACTACGATGAACGATCTGTCATTCCGTTCTATGTCGGTGAGGGAAATTTTGTTTAGGCTGATGAAAAATATGGAAATGGTTTTTAATTAACATGAACAAATAATTTTGAATTGATAGCTCAATGGTGTTTAGGGTTTGCAGAAGGGGAAACGAACGGGTTTTCTCACGAGATAGTCAAAACACGATTCCATTATTTCGCAAGAAGATATGGCGTCTCCTGGAAGAGTGTATTGTTGTGGCCTGAAGTTTTTATCCATCTGTACGGCTTGCAAGGGAGGTTACTGTGACGATATCAAGCAGAATGCGTTACCTGAGATGTCACAACACGGCTACATCCTCGCCTGGTGAAAATATCAGCCTCGAAAAGCATTGTTCTGTTTACGTTATCCCTATTTCGCTTAATTTTTATCAACCCCGCGATGGTTTTGGGTTGTGAACTGCGATGATTAACCTTCCTGGGGGTTTTATTGGGCAGCAGGAGGGAAGAGGACCATTCTCTACTACTTGATTGCAAGTCGAGGTTATCAAACTCGATATACATGAGCTAGTTATCGTGGTTCTGCCGCACATCCTGACATAAAACGCCTCAGGGTGAAAGCCACACCTGAGCATTGCGAGGGTAGGTTGCCAGGCAAAAGCTAACGCCCAACTCATTAGTAGTTTTTGACCTGAACCATCCCTCACAAAGTTTTTGAGGCATGATTCCTGCGAAGGCCCTTAGTGATCGGGAACTTATGCAATGAGTCCTTTAAATAGAAGAATGATCATTTTGAAACACCGGACATTAATTACGCTCCCTATGCCACCACCTACGGAAATGTGCAAATGTTACCTCTGTGCTACTTTTCTTGACGCTTTCTGCATCCTCTAACGATCTTCCGTGTTTTGGCTTACGCTTTTAGGCAGGGAACGTTTCAAAGGCCTACTACTGCATCAGCTTACTTTCTGTCTAAAGTGTTCTGAAATTACTGCCGATTGAGAGTCTTTCCTGTCATCGTCTTCCTTCAATGCTCTACTTGATGGCCGGTCCCCAAAGTGACATATCTGCCATTTGCGGTTGGGAGGTTGTCTGGCTAGCGGCATCTATCGCCTCCTGCCTTTCCGTATTCTGGTATGCAGCTTCTCCGCCCAGTCGATCAAGCGAACTAAAAGGGAGTTGAATTCTGCTCGTTTAGTAAACTCTCATAACCATCCCACCCAACAGCGTTCATGGGCCATGTCGAGGTTTGATTTCGCTGTTATGGATGATAGGACAAACAAAAACTCTACAAAGCTCGCAATTTGCAGTCCTGAAGTAATACCATATCTGATTTATTTTCCGAATGAGTCAAAAGTGGAGCTTTTATTATTCCTTAAAGAGGAACTCTCAGAAGAACGCATACGTTTCAAACGTTTCATTTAAACCACCTTTACCTCCACATATCAGACTGATATAAACAATGCTAATCCCCGTTGTCTTGACTTTTGTCGCGTATTTTAGCGTGTCTGGCTCCGGAATATTTTAGAAACTCAGGCGTATCCCTTCGATTCTCCATGGAGTCTCTGGAGAGTAACATCCTTGGCCTCCGGTTGCATTTCACGCCTACATATCTGCCTACGTACCGCCTACGCCTTTTGCGGAAACTACGTTTTCGCGATACTTTCAAAAGTATTATGGGACTCTTTGGGTGCCATCGCTCCTTAATCATGCGGCCTCCACCTGCCTTTTCATGCTGCCGGGTGAACAAAGAACAGTTGTCACATAAGTGGGGAGTGTTCGTGACGGGAGAAATAAACGCGACGTCCTTGTCCGGATGCGATTAGAACAGGAGCCGATAGTTTCCTTTCTGCAGCACAACTACCAAACTGTTGATTTGCAATTATTGTTTTGCATTAGGTTCTTTTCAATACTAAATATGCAAGTTGATCTTTCATTTTACGCCTGCGGCTTTCTTCTGCTCCGTAACACTTGTAGAGCTGATCAAATACATAAATATGCCATTATGAATTAGAGGGACTTGAACAGGGACTGAAATTTTTGCCGCCATGTTCACGGGACGTTTACAGTTCCTCAAACACTTCCGATTGCTTATAAAAGTATTTACGCTGGAAACTGGTTAGATTTTAAAGGTGTTGACTCCGGGCCGACAGCGCTGTTTCTTCAGGCCTAACCTTGAGCCGAATCCCATAACCCGCGATGCTTGAAAGCGCAGATGTAATTTACATGAAGTCTGGTTATCACGCTCGATCTGCGGTGTGATCGGTTTGCGCCCGGTGGATGATTGGAAGGAAGGCGCTCGACTACGATGCGACTTACGCTAAATGCGGTGCTCTTTGAAGTAGCACAGCGCGATCAAGTTACGAAAGCGGACGGTATCAATTAACAGGCTAATTCTGTGAAATCCGGATTGACGGTCAGTATTCGCCGCCTTCTCTTGTTGGCATGGCAATTATCGCCAGGTTAGTGGAACCTTGTATGTGGACTAAGGAACACGCCCCGGAATGGGAGGTACCAGACCAACGATGAAATTTAGCTGCCATTGTCCTGCCATCGAAGCACTCCTCGTACGGCAGACGAACGGTTAGAGGTTAGATACCAAGAGACGCGTGACCCACGGAAGGGCCCTCCGATCTAACTGGAACGAGAAGCCTCGGTCAGCCCCACCCAGCAAAACCACACCGACTACTGAACTTGATCATTTTGGGGTTAGTCCGCCGTTTCAGTCCCACTCTCGTGGACATGGACAAATGGTTCGACGGCAGTGGACACAGCCAGAGCACGCGAAATATACAGCTCGCTCATCTATTTTGTCCAGCTTTGTTTTCTCGTTGCCTGCGTTCTGCTCTACGATGAGAAGCCGAACAGCGAGGTCAATGCCTCTTATATCCTGATCTATTTTGGCGTGTAACGTGCTGTCACCGTGCCGTCTGCAAGACAGACAGTACTCACAAAACTGCTCTCGCGCCATCTACGGACTGCAGCTGCTGGTAGGAGTTGTTCTGAATGGCCGCACACCTGAACATGGAAGACTTAAGCAAATTTAGGTCGCAAATTGTTGGCCCTCAGAGAAATAAACAGTTCTATTCACGGACGCACTACCCACGAGCGGCTGAAAGAGGTCTCATAACCATGGTCTTCTAAAAGCAGCATCTTCGAAAGACTTTGCGCTAAAGGGGTCCCTAACCATCTCCGCAGACCTCTGATCAGATCAGCAACAGACATGATTAGCCCGGTGAGGAGAGGTTAAGCATTTTTGCCGAGTGAACCTGGTGCATCAAACCACTCGCGGAAAAATTCGACTTACGGGCAGGCGGTGCATCAGAAACCGTGGAAAAATCAAACTGATGAGTGGATCTAATGTTGAGGACATTCAGAGTGCTCTCAGCAAGGTGCAACGGTAATGTTTTCACAATCCTCTGGACTATAAAACAATTCTTAATTGTTCCATAACTGTCGTTCTTCATTTTGGACGGTGCAACGCAAATCGAGCGGTTAGCTCCTACAACGCTAGTGCCCAGCTATTTTTGGTGTATCCTATTTAAAATCTACAAAAAGGTGGTTTATGGTCTTTTCACGACATGTTGCTAGCTATATATAACAGTCCACCCCGCTTTTGAGAAAAAGAACACTGTAGCCGCCTTCAGGAGCTACATCGGGTTCCACGGAAACTGTGGCTCGCAGACGGCCTTTCAAGACCTGAAGACGAGAAAAATACCATAGCATTTTCAAAGACATCACTACCCCTATATGTGCGAAGTTCCATGAAAAGACCGAGGACTTCTCATTGACGTTTTCTGAAAGAATCTTTGCGGATGTCACTGGATTCTCCAATTGGAGCAAGTTATGCTGATTGATAAATAGCGTGCAAACGTTAATGTAAAGCTTTAAAACCCGATAACCAGAGCGGGAGTGTCGAAAAGTGAATGCTCAGTGTCTGCAGTTCGTCCATTGAACACGGAGGTCACTAGATAGAGATGCTAAACGCTAGGACGATTTCAGAGATAATTAAGGGTCCCCGTCTGCAGGGATTTAGATGGAGGTTGCTGACACCTTACTGAACATAACCAGCGGCTACAGGAATTGAAATTCATTTGAACATCGTTTCCCCGATCGGATGAAATAGGGTCTCAGGCCAGTGAACCAGCCGTACCTGCCTACACCAGATCGCAAATTCAGAGTAATCCATGAGCGCGCACCAACTAAGCAGGTTACCGATCCATCATTCGGTGGTAGTGCCAATCGCCTTGCCTTTACTTACTCATGCTGCACCTGGTAAGCGCATTCTATTGCAGCACCAGGGTTGGAGAGAAAGTGCACACTCTGGTCCAGACGGAGTACAGGTGCTCGAAATTTCAGTCAGCAATTTATCTTTTCCAAAACAATTGTGCTAAAAGATACTGCCTCGTGCATTGGCGGCCAAGCACGCTAAAAACCACAGTTCAGAACACGCTGGACCCCTCCTTTCATTGGCTCTGATTTGCCTAAAGGACATGAGAGGTCACTCACGAGGCTGGATGATTGAGCAGTCTTATGTTCGAGATGCAGCAGGGCGTTTTAAGGACTCAAATAGAAGCAGCACGAAATTAGGTTCTTACGGACAACCCCTTTTAACATGCTATCATTTGCTAGGTTCAATTTAAGGATGAACTCAGCAAATTCCTCAAAACCCTGAAGACGCTGCTCTTTTAATTTCCATGGAAATAGCCGCGTGAACTTAAAGCTAAATCCGTCAGAGCCAAATCTTTCGGAGCTGGTTTTGAAAGTTAAAAATGAATTTTTGAGCTGAAATGCATCAGTTTCTGCGGAATAACTGTGTAATATTTACGGGCTGCCAACAAGCAGTCAGTAGTATATAAATGCGGAATGATTTACCATGCTGACAGCACAGATACTAGCTAAAAGTTCAGACTTAAGCGTGAAGAATCCAACTCATCTGTGAACCTCTTATATTTTCTGCCATTTAAGTTCAGTTCAAACGCTACTCTTTTTAATCTATTCGAAATTAATATGTAAAATTATGGGCCGAATCCCTAGCAGCTGCGTCGGCGCTTTTAAGTAGTACCTGCGCTGTCAGTGTGATGGATCATTCAATATGAGTATGGTAAGGACTGCCATTTGGCGCTTGTGAATTTTATGCGGTAATTTCTCAGTCGCTGATGGATGTCAGTTCAAATATCCCTATCGGCTTTCGGATCTAGTCCATTAAGCTTTGTTCCCAAAGAATAACTCCAGCTTATCCCTTTACACTTTGGGAAATTAAAAAGGGCGGACTTGAAACTGGAGCTTATATAACAGATCGAAAACATGGGGAAGAGCATAAGCCGTATCTGCATCTGAGTTTTTAGCTAGCACTTGTGATCTCAGTACAGGAAATCAGTCATTGGTGAAAATGGTCCACGTCGAACAGGAATGACTATATACAGATTAAAGGTCTTTCATGAACGCCTCTCTATGTTCTTTTCGGCCCGTTTGACAACCCACTCAAAGTTGCCCTGGAGAGCCGCCATTCACGTTTTGCCAAATAAGTGAGCCCTTCATCTAGAGAATAAAGTATTGCCCTATTTCATAATTAATCCGTTGCTGGACCGTCAAAAAGGGTTATGCACATCTCCTGCATCTTGCTGCGGGTGTTCCCTCAACTATCAGGGGGACTACGAGAGGTGACCAATGATAATGTGGCTGAGAGCTTAGTCCGGTGAAACCTCTGTCACAGAAGAGGTCCAGTTTTTAAGCATTTTGCTAGCCTTCATCTGCATTGTTTGCTTTAGAGACGCGGAGCGGTGTCGACCAGGACCATCATAATCACTAGGGTGGAATTAACCGAGTAAATTTTACTGCAATACCGACTGCTCTACGTCATCCCGTCTGGAAAAGAGTCATGGCTGTCAAACGACAGTAAATAAACCACCCCTGATCCTCCCAATAGCCCTTCCTTTAGCCGGTGATAGCTCTCAGTCTTCGGCATTTTATTCTAAATTTCAGCAGCTTCTCTAACTTGTACTTTAACGGAGGTTAGAAACAAACTGGGCAACGGTGTCTCTCATCTGTTTGAAGCCATCAGCCGGCAGCAACAGTCTATTTTTTATGCTATCACTGTTTGCCCCTACTGCACTGGGAATCCTACTTAGGGTGAGATAATTCAAAACCACACCCCACAAAACTTTCCCTCATCAAGGCGGTAAAGAGGCCTCAGCGCGAGCTACTCTACGGCTCAGTCACAGCATTTGCCTCCCACGCGTCCCCGAGTCACCTCCACAGGGCCTGGCAGGTGAATGAGATAGGGGTGCACCCTCGTGGTGAGACGCACGGAGGTCAAAGAAAGAACGATTCCGTGACCACACCCTCTCCTCACCCTGCTTTTGTTTCAAGTAGAGCAGGGCATCTGCGTAAGTGCACTGGGGTGTGGGTGCAGGCAAGAGCGTATCACAAGATGTAAACTTCTGACGTCACAGGGCTGTTGAATGCGTGGAGTGACCACCACTACCGAGACTGAGACCATACTTGATGTGGGTACGTACTGAAGAACAGAGTAGGATGGCCATTTTGACATTCCTCCACCAGAAGGGTTAGAAGAAAAACCACCATGATCACGTGTTACCAACTCGCTCTAAGGTGGTTGTTGGGACTGTGAACGGAAGTAAACCCTGCTATTACTGTTCCCTTCTCAATAAAACAAATTGGTTACTAAATGTCCTGACGTAGTTCAGCCTCTCTCTCTCTCTCTCTCTCTCTCTCTCTCTCCTCTCTTCTCTAGCGATATTACCACGTTCGCTGGTTACGATAAACTTACAAATTCTAAGATTCCGATAAATTAAATACATGAAGTCCTAAATCCCATGTGGACAAAAATTATATCTGCATAGTTATTTAGAAGTAAAGTGGTATGCATCCGAGCCGCTATAATGAAAAGGAAAGGGGTTCTCCGGAAAGCAATCTAGTTTTACTGGTAAATTTTCGAGCTGGTGACACCAACCCATCGTCAGACGAAATAAACACAAACAAGAACTTGAGATTGTCACACTGGACAGTTCACGTGTCAGGACAGACCATTGCCGTGTGAGAGGAGTGGGCTCAGAGTTACGGTAGGTTTCTGATCGGAGGTGAGGGGAGAAGGAAGAGGGAACCATTATTATTCCCTGTGTTAGAGGAAGAGGGTAGGTAGCGGATAAACTGGACTACGGGTGGCTGGATTAGCCGTCGTTGATGGGAAATGGGGTAGGTCCCCGTAATGGGCAGCATGGTGTTTGACACTGTCCGCGTTGGAGTATCAAGCCTTGAGAAATTATCTCGTTCGTTTTGGGTTGGTCATGGTGACGACCTCATTGTCATTCCCATTGAATTGATGATTGCAATTGAGTGTGTGCGCAAAGGCAAGGGACAGGGGGTCACGGGGATGAACGGCTAGATTATGTTCATTAATATGAATACTCAGGCGTTAACTCATATGACCAACCTACACGCAGGATCTAGTAGCGCACACGATGGGCTAGATTAGGTTCGTTTGTTGCTTTTCGAGGATGGGATCTTTTATTTGAGCTAATGCTGTGCACAGTGAGGAGACTGGCCTAAGGGCAATGCATATACCAAAGCTCTTAAGCTGGCGGGCGATCGGCTTCAGAAGTTCGCTGCATATCAAACAGCGAGTATAATTTCTGCGTCATTATTTCTCCGTTGGGAGTAAGGCCTTGTGGTGGTGTCCGGCGCTTGAGGCAGTTCTTCATAAAAACGATCGGTTATCTGGTACATCGAAACAGACAATAAAGGTAAGCAAGTTCTTTTCTAAGGAGATCGCGTTGTTGCAATACCGGTAGGCCCAGTTGAAAAGAGTTCTGAGGCAGGTTCTTTCGTGAACTGCTGGGCGTTCGGTTCCATAATCGGGGATACTTTTCGATTTAGATCCTTTCCTAACAACGCGTGTTGCGAGCCTTGAGGTTTTTCCGTACAGAAACGACAGACTGTCTCCTACTACCTCTTCACGCGTAGAGGCTGGGAGGACATAGTTCAGCCTCTGATGCTGCCGTTCGACTTCGCAGTTCTTCCTTATTACAAAGGTCTCATCTACATATAGAACCCTATATTGAGCTGGGGAGTTTACAACATCTATTAATACAGTTGCTGTAATACTAGTTCGGTGAGTAGTTATGATATTGGGGGTCCACTGGCGATCCCTTTACATATTGTCAAATTAGCAGTAGTTCCTAAGACCACGTTTCAACAGTTAAGAAACATGTTGTGTTGGGAGCTCAACAGGATTGTATTGTAAACGCCGGACTACACATTCCATTGCCAAGTCATGTGGTTTTAAAAAAAGGATGACGGCAAAAAACAGGATACAATCATCAGTACTTACTTTCAGGGCTTGAATCCTGTGAAGTAATGCGTGAGGGTTCGAATCTATGAGTCAAGAGCTTCAGGCGCCTGCACAACCACTAAGCTATATTGTGGTGTTAAAGTTCTCAGTGGAACATTTGTTTTGTGCAATGTCGGGAGACCATCCATGTGTGCGATATGGGGAACGCTGAGGGTCATGGACTTGGAGTCATCTGAATTTATGCCTTGCAAACAGGCAAGCTCATAAACCGTTTTTTTTGATGGCAGCAAGAAGTTTAGGCCCCCCCTGTCACTGAAAATTTCATTCGAATTATTAACGTAGTCAAGTTTGTTCATGATGACTGTGGCATCACCTTTGTCAGTAGATTTCAGTTATCGAAGTCCTTGAACTTCTTCGGCCGGTTAGCTTGCGCCTTTTTTTGCCGGAGGATACCAGTGGTAAGGTAACGTATGTCCGTGAACATGTCTTCCGGGATGGTCGAAGCCAATAGAATGGATTTCAAACAAGCCAGAAAATGGTAGGCATAGCTTCGGTATGATTGAATCTTATTCCATTAGATAGGAGGCTGATTTCGGCAGATGTGACTTGCCTTTTTGAAAGGTGAACAACTCTCATGCACCTTCTTCTTTCGTTGTCAGGCCGGAGAAGAGACTAGAGTTCCTGCTAGATATCAGCACTCCGCTTCAATTTTGCCTCCTCGGTTGTGGCATTATTTTTTGGCTGCACAGCCTCAAACACATTTTCAGGTAGAGCTGAAGCGCACTGATTTCGAAAGTCAGAACGTATTGCTTCGAATCTGCGGTGAAGATTTTGAACATCTTGATTACAATTCAACATAGTAGAAACTAGCCGGTTTGGTTGCCAAGAAAACCCTCCGAGTAGCCTATTGAGTCTCCACAAAGCCCTTACGACAACTCTTACTGGCAAAATCATAGACCAAAGCCAGTCAGGCTACGCAAACTGACCTTATGTGAGCGAAATTTCTTCGTGCAGACACCTTAAATGATGCAGTCAAAATTAATCAACCATTCATCCTCAGACAGGTTCAATGAAGCTATGGGCACGATGGGTTTCCTGAGCCCTCACGGACCCCTTCTTCTTAGTAAGCCTCATTTTTAACTGGCTTACCTGTCTCTTGTTAAATGCTAGACCCAAATGCAGCTTCGTTAAACGAGTGTTTTCTTCTCATAATATTTTATCGAAAATAAATGTGTGTTAACTCATCTAACCGGATTCTGAGAAACTCGGCGGCCTCGGTGGAGTTCAAAACCACGGCAGTAAGCAGAACGCTTGTGCATAGCCAACTTTCTAACCATATGAGCTACGAGTCCCCGAATGGGACCCGTGAATTATGCAACTGTCTCTGATCCCTTATAAGTAAAGTCAGTCTGATAGTAGCTGCCACACTCTGTTTGGGAAATGCTGTTTGAGCAGTCCGCTTACTGTATCAGAATTTGTGGATTCCATAAGGCGCAGTACCTGGACAGGTAACTTGGCCCAACTGTGATTAAACTCACGACTCCCGGTCAGGGTTACGTGGCTCAGGTGGTAAGAGCGTTGGCCGAACACAAGCCCTGCACTTACCGTCGTGGGCTCAAACTCAATCGAAACCGCCAATTTTTTCACAATGCGACAAGAAAAATTACATGAATCGGCCAAAATATCTATTAACTTGTATATTAGTCTGTTCACCTTCTGAATTTTTGGAGAGCGCGAGTCGTTTGATCATGTTTAAATTGAAGCCGTGACAGTTGAGGTACAAACATAGGTTCCGAGAGGTAAGTCAGCAAACGAGGTCCCTCAAGGTAGACGGGAAAGTTGACCAAGGCTGTCGGATACGGCTAACTTTCGCATCGTTAATAGGATTTTCCCGTAATAGGCTGCGGGGTTACACATTCAAGAAACAGCATTATATTCTGGAGGAGCCAATTCTCGAATACCTCAGCCTTTATTAGGTCAGCAGCATATAGAGACCAAAGTTCGCATTAGTAGAACAGAGCAAAGTCAGCCGCAACCGCAAACGGTGCTATCTTTGCGGAGATTAAGACGCGACTCCGCTGACGTATAGGATTCAGAATTTGAACACATCGTCAAAGACAGTGGCAGATCACACAGGTTCTATGAGAGTGACAAACGCGGCGCCTGTCAGCTGCTCATTTCCCCGAACAAGACTCGGGGACACAAACAACAACTGATCATCTGCATCATTTATTCGCATATCGAAGATGGCGGTAGAGACACGAGCTTCCTGTTCGCCTTCTATTGCAGCATAAAACTGAAAAATATCTACCACGACCCTATTGCACACCAGTGCATAGGGATGCCTTGTATGGCCACCTAAAGAGCACACTAGAATAGGAACCGTCCTATTCCCGTTGAGGTCAGTGTTGGGAGTTAGGGTCATAATTAGACCCTAACCCCTAACACTAGCCTCAACTTCAAACTGAAACCTAACCCTAAACTTAACCCCAACACTCACCTTTATCTTAAACATGATTTCTTTGGAATTTAGCGCAAATCCACATGTAGTGTGGTGGTTCCTATTCCCGTGTTCTGATTAAGCGGCCATACACGGCATCCTTTCATCGATTATCTAAATTTCGAGACAACAGCCAGCCTCTACGCGTGTGGCCTGCAATCCATTTTCATTCCTGTGAACAGTCCAGACTTAAATCCAATCGAAAATCTTTTTGCAATTATCAAAAGAAATTGGCAAAAAGCAAAGAACAGTCTTTCAATGCGAGAAGAACTTGATTTCGTGCTGAATACCCACACTGAACAAACTACTACCAAGCTATCTACAAGTCTGACCGACTTCATGCTATCATAAATGTAAACGGACAGTTCACTAAGTACCGGTCTTGTGCATTTGTTACTATTCTCCATTATTTCCAAGTTTTTATGTGCCCCCTTCCTTATACACCGTTATATTTAGCCTTATTTGGTTGATTTTAAACATAGCCATTATCTTAACTTCCAGTTTTTAGTGAAAATTACTGATTTTTATGCTAGTAAATATTAATTAACAAATTCATCAAAGTCCTCTTTTTAAGAACGGTTGTTTCTTAACTGTTTTAGAAATTTGTGAGAATGATTTCGCGTTAGAGTCCATTTCTTGTAAAATCCATGAGATGGGGCATTGACTGTATTGTGGGCGATTCCTTTTCCCCTAACCTGTTTAGGTGGCCATACAAGGCATTCTTACCCGCCAGTGCATCAGAGATGGAGGATAAATCGAAATCCGGTTTCTGAGGGAGTTTCTTGCCAGTCATACAAACAGACTATGGGAAGATGGGTAATGAGGACGCCGAATTTCGAGAGGGAACGCAACGCCTGGGCCTAGGAAAGAAACCATCTCCTGACAAGTCATACGAGCTACCTATGTCTGATGACGAAAATCAGTTCTACTTGCTATGCGGTCTACTAGTGAAGATCTGGATGCATTTTTTTCACAGAAGCTGTAGTATGGGTCTAACACAGTCAATAGCGAGTCATCAGGGAGGTTAAAGGGCTCCCCAGCAGCACCCAATCAGTGATTCGGGCTGTAAAATGGAGGGCGATGGTGTCTTTCGAAGCCTTTTTTGGGTGGGAAACATTCTTCACGCCGTAGTATCCGCGTGGTTTGTGAACCGCTTACGGTGCTCAACAGCATCTGCACGCATCAGAGCGACATGATCCGCGGCTGTTTATTCGTCAAATCGAGATGGCTGCTAATTGTGGCTGTTACACCCTAGCCGATTGCCGTTCCACTGTGAACGCGAAGGGTAACTCAAATTCAAGCTAACAAGTAAGCTCCACTTTCCTAGGACTCCTGTTTCGTTTGAAGACGAGACATTTTTTACTTCACGAACAGTCGACCATCACTGTTGTGTGCTTCTGAGGTTAAAAGGTCACCGACTGTTCACGCTATGAACCTAGTGAACAATCCATCCTACGCGTTCATGCTTTCAGCCATATTAGTTCAACTCACAAGCGACATCATCTTGTAGAGTGGAGGGTGCAGGGACTGCGCTCCGTTTTTAACTATTAATAATTTATTAATCCGAGATTGTTAAATCGAAACATTACCTTTACTCCACTCTATTCTGTGTGTTGGCTTTTCACCTGAACACTACTTACGCCAAATTCATAGCTATTCGTTCCAATGGGCTTGCTGATTTGAAAATCTTAGGCCGAGAAAACTCTATAAAAGCAATTATAATCAGGAACGAGGAAACAGGCTATAGACTCGACCATTTTCTGTTTTTTTCTTGCATGACGTTTAAGTTCCCCACTCTCTTTACTGTTAACCATTTTGTTGAATTCCTGATTAAGTCATGGTGAATGCGAAATTCGGCGGAAAGAAGCAAGTATTTTGGCGCAGACAAAGACTGCTTTGTAGATACAGCCCTATAGATACTGGAGGTTTGCATCAGCATGCCTTTTTCGTTGCACTTTTAAGTGTTACTATGAGACCTCCTGACAAGCATTCTGCTAGCTCTAGTCAGACACGCCTAATGCGATAAATGGTGATCTGTGAGAGCCACAGACTAAGCACTAACATTAACTGTGATCATTCATTACGTGGAAAGGGCATCAGGGTGGTGCACCACCCCAGACTCGAACCAGCGACCTGTTAACTAGAAGTCCAAAGCTTGGGTGGTGCAGCACCTGAAGTTGGGTATAGCTGGCTGACGACGGCTAATAAATCAGAAATGGCCATTTCAGGCTCCTTTTCTTTGTCGGTAATGCTTGTCTGCCTATAATACTGTGCAGCTGTTGGTGGGGCGCGTGAGTGAGCCCCAAGGCAGAACTGGATGAATGAGTTCTGTAAACGATCGGTGAGCGCCCACATTCAGTTGTTAATATTCCCGATCGAAACTGACAGGGCTACGAGCCCGTGGCTCAGTGATTAGTTGTTGGACTTCTAGCCAATAGTTTGCGGGCTCAATCCTCTGGGGGTGCAACACCTGGGAGCGGGGATGGCTGGCTGATGAAGGTTATTAAGCCAGAACTGGCCATTTCAGTCTACTTTATATTTATAAGTTATGTTTTTCTGCCTATGCATATATTTCACAGGAGATAAGGTAACGACCTGCATTTTGTAAGTTTCTGGCGTTAGTTGCCCAGGTCATGGTCAACCGTGCAGTATATGTGCGAAATAATTACAATTTTAAACTTGTCCGATAAAAACGA
Source organism: Schistocephalus solidus (assembly GCA_017591395.1). Classification (NCBI taxonomy): domain Eukaryota; kingdom Metazoa; phylum Platyhelminthes; class Cestoda; order Diphyllobothriidea; family Diphyllobothriidae; genus Schistocephalus; species Schistocephalus solidus. Next base: position 19,881 of record WEDG01005077.1, read on the forward strand.
TATTTTTAGTCATTTCTACTAAAAAGCCAACGTTATGGACTGAAATCTCCATCGGATCGGCCGAAGCCTTTTCCATTTTCCTTAAAATCTTTGTACATTGCGTCCAAATCGATTTTCTGATTGATGGACGAGTGAGCGGTGTATGCTGCCTCCCAAAATTCTTATCTGAACAGAAAATAACAAAGGGAGCACGGTTCCAGGCTCATTCTTACTTAGTTTCAATGCATACATGAGACAACAGCAGTTAAAAGAAAAAGAGAAGGAACTAGATTGTTTCGATCAGGTGACCAAAAAAAGACTAGCGAACAATTTCGTACATTAAGAATGCGTTCGAACTCGTGCAGGAATAGCCAAAGAAGCATAAAACACAGCTAACACGCAAACCGATGACAACAATGCGCAACTAGCTTCTACAGCGTACGGATAGGGTTGGCCATTTGACTTAAAAATAAGTCATCTACAAGATTCCCTGCAATACCTGTAACGCCGCGTACTTTGGTCAAACAAGGAAATGGGTCTCTACATGCTCACATAAACATCCCTTAGCAGTAAAAAGGCGAGACTCTTTGTCCAAAGCTGTCGTGCGTACGCCTCAAACTGCGCAAAAAGCGCACCTTGGAAAAAGCTCGCATTGTTTGTTTCTGTCCAGTGAAGGCCAAAAATGTTGTGAGGCAATACACTCCGATGACTCGTGCATAAATCAAAAAGTCGAAATAGACGCCATGTACAACAATGGAAAAGGCTTCAGCCATCCATAACGAGATGTCAATCCACAGCAATGGTTTTTGGCAGGAAGGACTAAACAACACCGTTTTCCGGCACGTTTTAACTTGCAAATGTATTGCACATTTACTGTACGGTTGATGATGACCTGAGGAAACAGCGGCAGAAATTAACAAAATTTCGTTCTTTTATTTCCCCGAAGAACTTATTTCCCTTCCAGTTATACGTCCTGGCATAACCATATTCCACTTCATACGTACGTATAACATAGGAGGTCGTTCACCCATTCAGGCGCAATATGGAGCACGTTCTGCCGTCGGACACTAGCAAAATCTGGAGCGTTCTCCACTAACTGAAGACAGCTGATAAGTCAGAAATTGGTATCCTATTTTTTGTCTTTTTTTACACATGCACATGTAGAAGAGTTAACGGTAGCTTTTTGCGTTATGAAAGCCCTTCCTTGCGCGAAATAAAACTCGCCAGTTTGAAACAGACTGTTCGAATAAAACTTCCATAGATTTATGAAAGAACCTGTCTCGCAGCTTATAAGCAGGGCATGTATGAAGATTTACTTTCTTTCTAACGCGATGTCTGGCAGAGCCATGAAAAGCAAGCTCAAGGCACGAATGAATAGGGGAGAAGAGTGAAAAAAGTCCGATGGCTTTACTCGTACAAACCAACACAAAACTTATGGTAAGTTAGAAGAAAAGCTGCGTGGTTTTGGAAAAATGTCCCTGCTTTCAAACAGTTTGATCCAGATCAGAGTCGTCCTTTCCAATACCTGAAAATCTATCACTCTTCAAGTCTTTCTGTTCCAGGCTGCCATCGTCTTCAAGCCCCTCCTCTGCCTCCCCTTCACAGAAGTGATAAGTGAAGGCCGTACAGAACATGTGTGACAGGGCAATGTTGCCTGATCGCAACCGGTCGCTACATTAGGGAAGACAAAAAAGTCATGAGTATCACTGAACCGAAGCTTTTAAAATTCCCTCTCCCCCTCCCCACCAGCAGCAGTAGACGTTCGAACTTCTCATGAACGTAGATAGAAATGAATTACTTTACACAACTAGAGGTAGAACGAATGGTAGAAAGGTGCCAGTAGCAACTTTAAAGTTACTGGCCGTACTTAGGATGCAGTTTACGTTCCTATCAGGGCGTTTGCTTAAGTCATAAGTACTCTACGTCGTACAGATGTCGGTCTTGAAAACACTACTTGCATGGCCAATTTAGGTTTTTTGAGACCATTTCAACAACCCTGTGAGAAACAGCTGGGTTCGAGGCATACAGCACCACCTCTACTATGAGCCTTCGCAAAATAAACATAAAAGGTTTTAAAATTCTCGAATATTTTTCTGCTCAATCTGCCATAGCACTCGCATTTAAAGTTTACGGGTAAGAAGCTTAATGCTTTCCAATTAACGAAAATCGTAATTTCCTCTTGCAATTAAGAAAAAAACGTATAGCTTTCATAAAAGTTTGCAATAGGTGTGGACTTCCCGAGGTGCATTGTTGGATGGACAGTGAACGGTCTCAGAGAATCTTATAACTATGGAGTTCTTTAAAACCAAATTATCATCTGCCTTCGAGTATAAAATTTAAAGAAGACAAGATTAGATGCAAAAGGAGTACAAGAAAGCAGACATTTGTGCCGGTTTCTTATAAATTATAGTTGAATTTATAAGGGCAGCGAAAATCAATAGAAAAAAAACAATTAAAACTACATAAATAGTCATTTTTTTTAAAGAAGTGCATTCAAAACCGGCATCCTGTTGTGTTGGAAATTATATGTGATTATACTGTACGATGAAAGATATAACAACCTCACGTTAGTTCTCTATCTTAATCGAAAACACCTTTCAGAAATTCGGTTAACTTTGCATGTCCAGGCAACGTCTGCCAAGAAGGTCCATGCAGTGAGTTCAAGCATTTTGCCTTGGGCTTGTACATAAGATTTTTAGCGACTAGGTCCACCAACTTCGTGAATTTGTGGATATTAAGCCTTTTTCTGATTGGTAACGCGGCCCTTATGTTCTCTTGATAGAGATCTATCGCAAAAAACATCTTGTCATCTATTTAAAATCCTCCACAGTGAGTCTGTTTTCATGCCTCGCCTTTCCACACGATACACTGCTTTCTCGCCCCCATTTGGGCAATATCAGTTGCAACCTCATCTGTGAACGTGATCGCTTCCCCCGTGGCGTTTCAAAATTTCCCATATCCATTAAAATACTTGAGAATTACATATATCTCAGAGTAGAAAAGACCTTTTCCTTATACATACACAGGAAAGTGTGAAAGTCAAACTTACAGATTTTTATATACACCCTGGCAAAGTAAGATATCGACTGCTTATATAGTTTATATTCTAGAACAGTAGTACTGACCGTGGAATCCTTTCCCACAGTAGCTTCAGCATAAACAATCTGACACTCTTTTAAAGCATCACGGTGCACCAAAAGCCGTGGCTTGGAAGGCTGCCAACTGACGGGCCAACTCGGTTCTCCTTCCTCTCAAGACGCACAGTCAGGTCCAATTGGCACTTCCCCTCAGGTGAGATCCGAGCCGCTCCTTTCTGTTTTCTGTGAAAACCTAGTCCATCGTGCGTGGACCAGGCGTGTGTGGTGGGCTGCTTAGCCTTGTCAGTTAATGCGCCCGACCTAGCCTCTGGTTTTCGGCTAACACCGGGCTAAGGAGGAGGAGGAGGAGGGGGAGAGACAGCCGTGGATGCTGCAAAAGTGTTCTATTACTACGCCGTAGGCGCACCACGAGGTCAGGGAGCATACAGTTGACATTATCGTTCGCGATGGCCGAACTGTTATTTGTTTATTGTTAAATCGTAGCTCGACCCCTCGATGCTTATTTATAAAAACTGCAATAGTTTATTTTTCGGTTTTGGGAATTGCTATCAACTGACTTGGTTCACTTGGTTAAAATGCAAAATTTTACTAGCACCGCATTTAAGAATTTTAAGGCAGTTTTATGCGGTCACTATCCTTTCCAAAACTTCTGATCTAAATCGATGTCGAAGAAAAACTTCGAAGATTCCACTTTTTCGATGCCTCGCTTATGAAGGCTGACCATCCTAAAAAGATTCATAAACCGATGCCCAACGTGCAGGGGGCACGTATGATCTAAATCGATGTCGAAGAAAAACTTCGAAGATTCCACTTTTTCGATGCCTCGCTTATGAAGGCTGACAATCCTAAAAAGATTCATAAACCGATGCTCCAGCGGTCGCTAGGGCGTCACGTATGATCTAAATCGATGTCGAAGAAAAACTTCGAAGATTCCACTTTTTCGATGCCTCGCTTATGAAGGCTGACCATCCTAAAAAGATTCATAAACCGTGCCCAACGTGCCCAACGACTATATGGCCGAAGTGTTATCTCGCCTTCTCCTACACCTGAAGTGCATTTAGAAGGCAGGGGATCGTGCCTCTGTCTGTCGACCCGGCGTCGGTCCGCTGTCGCCACATCACATACATGAAAGATTAATTAAGTCAGAGAACAGTCACCTGCAGTCTCCACACCCAACCAAACAAATGTTCTTCCAAACTCATGAGTGAACACGCCATAGAGTATCAGCATATATATAGGAACACCGGCCTGTGCTGAGACACAGCCACCAAGTATCACAACGGGTTTCGGTGTGTCGTGGATAGCCTCCAAAACTTTAACATCGCTGTCGTCGAACAACGGTTTACGACCTTCAATGAGCTGGAGGAAGGGGTGGAGGGAGGGGGGAAGGCGAGGCGATTCAAATTCGTTACGCATTTAGCTTAAATAAAAACCGGACGAGAGTAAGGTTTGGTGCGCCCGATACAAATGACAACGAATTTGAATATTTTCTAGTATTTATATATAATGAAGCACAAAGCGCGTTCGAAGTGGCAGACCAATACGTCCCTACTGCTCCTTAAACTGAGGGAGTTGATCTGAGAATCCGATGTGACTAGTTATTGCCGTTGAAATCAAATAATCCATTGCAACATTTGATTACTATTTTTCGACAGATGCACGAATGTATTAGCAATTGCTGTCCAGGGCACGAAAAGAACGCCTTAGTGACCTGAGTAGGGCAGGCATATCTGCTCACCCCATAAAAAGTTTCCTGATATATTTTGAACTACTGATAAAGGATTTTCTGCAGCTTCCACCAAAACAGCAGCTTCGCAACAGCTGATTGACAACTTTTCATTACCTTACTGATTTTCTTGTGCTGTTTTTGAGGTCGAGTTAAGTGCTCTCTGCTTTAATCTCCTAAATTAATGGGTACTAGTTTCAAATGTACCTTATTGGCGGACGGACCAGTTGTATCCTTCTAAGTGTCTAAATCGAAGTACTATACACCCATTTATTCTATATAGGGAGGTACTAATGTCCAAATGTACACTAGGATTGGCTGAGTTTGGTTTGTCTTTCTCCCACAGATTCTAGGTGGGTTTAAGCGACATCGTTGCCCACGACATACCGCGCATTTGTAGATAGGAAAGAATGCAATCCAACTGTCGACCATAATGGAGAAGCAGCTGCCATTTCGCAAAGTCATCGCGTCTCATCCACCAATTACTGCAGAGTTATGCGGCTTATTCTTCCTAGCACGAAATTAAGTTTTTCTCCACCGACTGATAGTGAACACACCCAGTTCCAGACTGACTTGTAAAATGCACTTCCAGCGCTGGCATAGGCGTGATTAACATTTCAGGGTCTTTTGGCAAACCTCTTAAACGCGGAGGTTTTAGTAATACGCTGGAGTATGCGAAAAGGACTGGAAGAGAGCAGAAAGGTTCTTGCGCTTTCGATACCACGACTTACTTTATAAACTCCACAGTGTAGAGAATAGATACATCGTCCTTGCTTCCCACTCCGATTGAGGACAAAATTGTTATGATGGCTACGACACTAGCACTCGGGATATTGGGCAAGGCCGTAACGTAAGCGGTGGCAAGAATCCTGGAAAGAAAACAGCGAGTAGATAAAAAAAGCGTTGAAAAGTTTGTAGGCTGGCTGTGTCTTCTTAAAGATAGACTGTCAAAGCAGCCGTATAATGCAATGCAGTCAACATTTGCGGCCATAAGGGCGAAACATCTGATGGGAGGGGGGGGGAGGCTCAGGTCCCACAAGACCTTTTAAATCCCGGTTTCAAATTAAGATGATGTTTATGTCCTCTTTTTAGGACACCAATGACTCTTTATAATGCGGAGAACAGTACCGACCAAGGCAATATAATTTTAATGACTGCTAGCCGCTATGCGGACTAGAGGGTGAGTCCCAAGGCAGAACGGGACGAGTGAGCCCCGTAACCGATCAGTGAGCGTACATCCACGAATGTGGAATACTTTCGCTGATGGAAACAATCGCAACCCCTACTATAAAGCATATGACTCAGAAAGTTAAATGTTGGGAGGTCATCAATCATGTGAAAAAATTGATCAGACTTACACAATGATCACAATCTTGGCAGGATCCAGATCAACGCTCATGCCCTGAGCTATGAAAAGGCAGGAACCAACAATGAATACAGCAGAGGAGTCCGATTTCATTGTTCCCGCTAGAGGTAGAACAAAACGCGACACAGACTTTCGAATACCATATGCGTCCGCGGCTTCGAAACATCTGGGAATCGCAATGGTCCTGTGGGCAAATAACGGTGATGAGTGCAATAAACAGTCGAAACAGATGTTCCTCAAGTTCTCTGGGATGTCAAAATAGGGTGGTTTTCATAAACTTTAGAGATATGCGTGTAAACCGATAAAGAAAGGCAGAGTTTGTGCTATGCCTACCATACCGAACCCCCGAAGATCAGTAGGAAATTAATACATGCCAAATAATCGCAAAAGCAGTTTGCAGATCAGACCGTTTTCTTCTTAAATAATTTTATCTAGTAGTACAGCACTGTCTGCTCCTCTACTAAATTCAAAAAATGTTCCCTGCGCCACTATATGAAAACAGATCAAGCGTACAAAATATTTATGCTCTTAATTAAATACGAGGACATTGTGGAGATTGAGGTAAACAGAGGCGCTCTCCCGTATCTTCGCCCCCGGCGCACTCCTAAAAACCGTTATTGTCGCTTAAAATTGCAGATTTTCCCTAGAATACCACTGGAGTAATGGCAATTGCATAACTGCGATCGAACAAGTGCTACTGCCATACAAATAAGCTGATAGTAGTTGGTGTAAAAGCTGCGATTGGGTCTGAAATGTGGCGCAAGAATTCAAGTCACTCGTAAGGTAACATAGGTAACTGAGATAAAACTTTTTACATGGCGAATAATGCTGCGGCTTCAATTTGTATTACTACAGAATCATCCTTCCACAAAAATAGCTGTTTAGGGGATTTACCTCAGACATTTTCCTGCAAGAGAGCTCTCAACGTTGCCCTGCAGTACGGTACTGAACGAAAAAGCTTGTTGCTTCAGCAGTCTGGTTAAACTAGCGGAACGGTCTGTGAAATTCTTAAATAACGTAGATAAGGGCTAAGACAAATTCTCTGATAAGCTCCCATCTTCTGGACGGTCCTCAAACCTGAGGACCGTACGGCACCATCTTCGAAGGTGCAGAAATAATCGATAAATCCCCTGATAACGAGACTCGCATAATCGCTATCATGGTAAGATCGCTTTCTCGATCGTCTGAAAGCTTTCCAATCAGTTATTCGACTAACTATGAAATGTTAGGTCGGCGCGAAGCTAGTTCTAACGAGCGTTAGATGACTTTTGACAGTTAACAACAGAGACATGAGATTTTCTGATGGTTTGGCGTGAGGACAGGAACGCAAGAATCAAACATATTTTCACCGGCATCCGTATAAACTGGAAAGAAACTGTTTTTTTATTGCAAGACAGCAGTGCTGGTCCCTTCGACCCACTACAATCCGTTTTTCTCCGTTGGAACAGAGCTCTAACAAGGCCACATCTATACACCATCGGATGCTTGCTATGGAAATTAAGGACCTGAGTTGTGGTGCTAAGATCCACTTTCTGTCTGCACTTGACGAGGACATCAAGAAATAGCGAATGTCCGGCGTTCTCTTGTTACGCAGACGTTACCCCCGCTCACTGAAAACAAACAGGAGAGAGCCACCAAAATACGGCTATTATGCGTACCAGAGCCATGCAAGTGAAGGACCAAATGGAGGCAGGTGAGCAATATGGTATAGTTTATTAAATCCATGCCGTGACTGTCCTTGTCCTTATACAGGCCAAAGCAGACGACGACACAGCTTGCATGCAATCGAATATGAACGGAGGATTTGGATAGTCGACCCAGAAATGAGACTTTGCGGGCAAGTGGATAGTAGCATCGGCCAGCAATAAGGCGCTAGGCTCCAGCGACCAAGAGCCGCGGCCAAATTCGCAGCAGAAAACGCACGTTATCGCCATGCCCTGAGACGGCGGGGATCCGACTTTGTCGCGATAACTACTTCCACTTCCCCTTAATCATCTTTTATTGTTGGACCACACTGCTCACTTTTTGTTGCATCCTCAGGCCCTAATGGCAACCTCCTGTACGAGTCCGTAAACGCAGGCCAATACACTAATTGTCCCAGCAGTCGGGCGATTGTTGGTGCCCGAATCATTGAAGGATAACAGTCGCATGATGATCTGGTTGAAGTTAATGCGGAAAACTAATAATGAAATAGAAACAGAGCTACCTAGACAATGCCCACCATTTAGAGAGGACTGCTATTTAGAAAACACTGTATTAGACTTTGAAATGAAACCAGAGCTAGCAAGTTTGAAGATATATTTATTTGGTTAGCTTATTAGTATACTCGTAATAGTAAAATTGTCAAATCCCCGAGTTGCGACTTATTCACTGAGAGTAAATCGGATCAAGCAGACACAATCAAACTTGTAGAAGAAGAAGAAGAACAGAAGAAACTATGGATGCTTGTGTCAGATATGTCTAAGTTCAGAATCGATTTTTCACCCTGCCCCCTGCAGGACATGGGAGTAGGAAAACCCCCTGTAATACAGGTGGTCCTGCGCTAAATTCCATAAAGGGGAAATAGTCCTGTTTCCTAACCCTAAACATGGCACTAACCCTAAACCTAATTTCCCTCGAATTTAGCGCAAAGCCCACTGCATTACGGGCAATTCGTGGTCCCATGTTTTGCCAGGAGGGAGGTGGAGGGGGGAGGATGTAAGCGTTCGCTGTGCAGAAGGTATGTGATGGCCCTACTCCGAACCCGCGGGGAAACGTTATCTTTGGTGCGTACTACTGGCAGTCGGGTTCTCAGACAATTACTACTATGCAACCCGAACAACCAACTTGAACTACGACTACCAAATGCCCTCGCTCAAAGCACTAGTACGACATTTCCACTTTCCCTTCGGGTGCCCACTCTCGCGGCGCCGGACGTGTCCGGCTGTCAACTTCCACTAACCCATCGCCAAATCGCTCTGTACAGAATTCGATGCCCTATCTACTGGCCTCCAACTTCTCCCCCTTCTATTCGGCACCGGACCTGAAGGTCGTAGTGGCTAGGGTCTAACTATGACTTAAGCTGCCCGTAATAGTTGCCTAATATGGTCAGTTGATAAAGCAAATTGAGACTATAGGCTTCCTAACCCAGGAGTCGTATCTTCACAACTATCGATATTGCGTTTCACTTCAGAAGCTTGTCGTTTCTAAACAGCGAAATAGTACTTTCGAGTCTTCGTGCAACTGAAGCTCGTTTCTTATTCGTTTGGTGTTTTTGGGTTGATGCACATTGACTGACTTTTAAATCATTCCGAGTTTTTTTGATAGCTACGACATATTTTGTGCACGATATCACCTACGGTATGACTGAGTTGTTCACCACTGACCGCAGGATGATATAGGCTAGAAATGAGAAAAGTAGTAAGACCCTCGTCCCGCGAGACGGGAAAAGACCTGGAGGCTTACCCGCTGGTAGTGGCAAAAGCAATGAACCAGGGTGGGAGGCAGTAGCGTAGAAGTCGGAAGGGATTCTTCTTCAACACCAGGAGAGAGAGGCAGAGAAAGATGAAGTGAGTAAATATCCCGACGACGTTAAAGAGCAAAAACATGCCGATGGCCTTAAATTTGCTGCCAATGTCATCGGCCGAGACGACAGAGCTGAGGACCATGAAGCAGACCCCGACTGGCGTTGTCCTAAAAGCAAAGAAGAAACGTCATCACACGGCAGCTGCTGCAGAGATTCACTTGAAGCGTATTCACGACTTTGGGGTAGCACGCGGAGAGAGAGAGGAGTCGTAGAGGTAGGATTAAATCAGAATCCCTTGAAAAGCCTTTTTTCCTCGGGCTGAAATACGATTAAACGAATTCGACATTTTAAGCTACCTTGTTGACCCTGTACAAGCCATTGGCTTAGGCAAAATTGTATCACCGTAAGATGGGAATATGGCCTCTCGTGGTCTATCAGATGGCTTTGCACAAAATTCCACGCAGGGTAATACTATCAAGCCATAACCGTAAGCCTAACACTAACTGTAACCCAAACCTTAAGCCTAAACTTACCCATGACCCCAACCTTCACCAAAACCTTACGGTAACTCTCACCCCAACCTTACCACTAACACCAATCTCCCTGCCATTTAACACGGAAATTGGAGGGAGGTTCCTATCCCCATGTCTAGCTCGTGTCAATTCCTGAGTGTTCGTAAGAGGGACTCGGCAAAGGATAGTGACGCCTTCTTGTTTCTGGAGGATAGAAATCATGAAGCCTCTTTCTGTGGCGGTCAGTAGATTATAATTTTAAACAGAGATATCGGTTAGGGTTGCTGAATGAGTCGCTCCGAGAACAAGGCCTCCACAACTCTTATGCACGTACACATTTGGTTCTAGGAGAGGGAGAGAGAGAGATGCGCAGGATAATGTTCCTTCTGTCTTACGTGACCTTTTAGCAAAGAAATTAGATACTAAATATCTCTCACAGTTTGTTGCACACCAGTGGATCTTCCACAGTGCCTTGCTCTCATTTCGTACGGCGGTGAACAGCAGAGAAACACAAAAACGTTGGAGGGGACCCACCGATCATCCTCTGAACTCTAGGTCGTGTTATTCAGCGGCAGAAGATCGCCTGAACACGTGTCTGCTGGACTGCTGGTTATGACCCGTGCTACCAGTACGGTGAATAATTCAACATTTACACACAGAGGTGGGTACCGATCCTGTTTTTGCTTCTATCGGCCTCTAAACGAGGATAAAACCAAGGTTAGGGAAAGAATCTTTTACACGCCTTACAACAATGCGTGCAGCTCTGCGCAGTCACATGGCGCAAAGTTTGAAGTGTCTTGAGGCTTGTCTACAACCATACCCGAGACCATGACTAGATGCTAAATTCTGTCGCGAACTGTGCTGACCTCTGTAAAATAGGCAGCAACATCCGTCACTAAAAATACTGGCAAAAACACAGAGGAGTGGGTTCTGGTAGGGCACTTACAGGAGCAATTTCTGCATCACATACATCACGACCTCACACATTGACTCGAAGAACTGCTTGAAAGGCAGGCCCCTCTGATTCACACGGTTGATCCCAATTCCGAACAGAACGGAGCAGAAGAGAACGCCTAAAATGCAGATCGAACCAGTGATACTTATCGTGGACAGTTAAAGTAGCCCAGCTATATAAGTAACAAGTGATCGTGTAGGGGACACGGGAGCGCCTATGGCGACGTAAACCAGTCTGATGCACCGGTATTTCTTGATAGAAATGATTTAGACTGCTTTATTACACTTCTTCTTAGCCTGGAGATAGCTGGCACCATGGGCCGTTAGAAAAATGTGAAAGTGGCTCAGTTTTTTTCAAAAAGTGGACAAACCGACTTAGGGAAAAACAGATCAGCTGTTTTAATTGCTAAGTCACATAAACGTGAGGCACGAAAAAGAGCTAGAGGCAGCACTAAGAGGACCGCTCAGTAAATGTTCAATCACGGTAGCTCGGCGGTCAATCGGTATACGTCTCCACACGTTCTAACCCTTATTCTTGTTATACTAATCCACTCAAACATGAGCACTAAAAGCTGTAGGCACTAGCAAACGCCTGCTAACCAAACGTGCCATTTTATTTCGTTCATATCGTCCTCCTGCTCTTGCAATTATTTTAGTGACTTGGGCATTAGGTAGGTTCGCAGCAGCGCCCATTCAAATCACCGGAATGGAAACTCACACGGTTATGAGTTTACGGAAATTGACATCAGGGTTCGCTAGAATAAAGAAAATTTCAAGCGAGTGAACTGTATCCGAGCCATATGCTTTAATCTACTCTCGAACCACGTATTAAGCACCCAAACACAAGAACTGACCGATATGCTCATGCCTAGGACCAACTACAAGCTGTCTAATATTTGTCTTTCACGGAAAAGAGTTGCTGTTTGGTCCAATAGTATATTCTGCACTTGAGTTTAACAGCGTTCTAGGGAATGATGCGCTGAGAATACGGAAACCCAGGGCGACGGCTTGTAGGGGGCTGAGGAAACGGAGATCAAGCTGAAGTTTTCAGTTATTGAGTAACATTAAATCCTTTGTGTAGCCGTTAAAATAGGGCCAAGAGCGGAAAAACATGTTTTCAAAAGTACTAAAAGATTACTGACGGCAGTAGGAGGAAAGGATGCCCTCCCTAATACAGACCGCGCGACACTCAACTTTACAGCAAGACAATATGAAAACCAGTCGAAAAACTGGAAATGACGCAACAAAGTCTAATAGTTGGGTACGAACAAAGGCAAGGGAGACCGGAACGAACATTTCCGTCTTGTTTCACAACACTACACGTAGAGCAGAGTTAATGCTTACATAGCGAAAAAACCCAACAATAAAGACCAGTTCTGCCAGTTTGGTGATGAAAAGCCGAACTCAGATATTTTATGAACCTCAGTGGTCTGCTAAAAGTGCCTCACCGTAACGGAAAGCTCACTTTTTCGAAAGCTGGAACTCTTCACAAACAGCAGTGTTCTTTAAACAAAAAACATACTGACGACTTGTCGATCCTACAAAAAAGCCCCTGCGTAGACACAAAATACGCAAAAGAACAGTCCCCGAGAAGATGGCATAAAGATGACAACCGGAAAAACCATAATTGAAATTCAGTCCTTAGCATTTTGTATACTCACCTATCATGTTTGTTCCCGCAGTCGTGACTAACTTGTATGTCGTCTCATTATTTTTGATCACTGGATTGTTAAAATCACTTAACTCCTAAAATAAAAATAATAAATGAATCGATTCCGACCTTTTACTGAAAAATGTTCAGAACTATGAGAAAGTAGGAAGTTATGGGCCGTCGTTGGTGAGGACAACTAGAGTAATCTCACAAAACGCACTCTCAAGATGACTTCTTTGCTATCTCACTAACCGGTCGACATAAGCTGTCGTTATCTACAACTAGAATTTATCGTGAGGTGTTTTCGACAAATCTAAGGACGACCGGAATAACAGTTACTGGCATATTTATCGTCCTCTGTCAAACCAGACAGGAACTTAAGATGTGAGCCCTAGCCAACTGGCCACAGGGCACGTTTGAAGTCAACTACCCAACAAAAGGGTTCCACGTCCTCGTAAGTGCGAATACTCAAGTTGGATGGAATGGCGGTAGCCAATCGCAGTCATACCATCGAGATAAAGCAACAGTGACCAGAAACATTTATTGGTACTGAATAAATTCACTATTTTCGAAAAAACCTCGCTCTCCTCCATAGCATCAAATTGACATGGACGACTCTGGGATACGGTATTTCACTATAGGAATACCTGATAGTAAACACATTCTTAAGCAGGGGGCTCACTACCTCCTATGAGTAGCTGATCATGACACTCCCATACGACTTTAAGTTTCATCCGTACCGAAAAATAAAGCAGGGAAATGTTTTCTTTAATCATGAGGCTTATTCTAACAGTAAGAATCGCTTGCTTAAATTGCCTAGGAAACTTTGCATTCCACAGAAATAACTGTCGGCCACTACCCCGTTCAAACGTCCTTAAAAAGCAATTATGCCGTGTACTGTTTGCTATAAAGTTAGTGTTAGCCTGTGCAACTTTCCTTGCTCACTTATAGGTCAGTTATTCGCGTGGAGTAAAAAGCACTTGCAAGCACTAAGTTGACGAAAGCGATAATTTAAATCCCAATTCTTATGGGTTAAATTATTTCAAATTAATTCTGTTTTCATGGTTAGATAGTTATTTACTTTTGTCTTTTTTCAGTTCCTTTCATGTGTAATGTGTAAATGAATTACGGCTTTGCGATGGAAACCAATTATATATTTAATTCTGTCCATTCACTTGAAGAGCCGCTTTTTCATCTAAATGCTGGTAATGAACGTCATACATTTATTTCACCGAAGATTCCACAGGAAATTTCAAAAAAACGTTTTTGTTACGAATTCACGTAGTTTATTTTTGACTTGGCTGCACGCATTTAAACTTTGTATCGCGAGGCACAATAAAAAATAACCGAAAAGTTATCTGCACAATCAAATTGAGTAACTTAATAAATTTTTTAGAAAAAGCAAACTGCATTACTATTCGCGTGAGCTGATGTTACGTTTTGTGGTTTTCTAGCGCACACCAAACATTTGAATCGCTACATAACTGTGAAGTAGCTAAATGGAATTTGACACGTTCATTGGGGCAGACTGCATATTCTGATACATTATTGAAAGCTCAAACTGTCTTGTCATTCAAGTTTATCTTTGACTGCAAGATTCGACAGTTTAGATGACCATGCCGTAGAGAAGCGTGAGCCGAGAATTTCTTTTAACAAAAACCCATCGTTGGCAACCGAGTTCAACCTTCAGGAGACCGGGAAGGTAGGGAAGTCGATGGGAACAACTCTTGAATTCAATGGTGCCGCACAGGACAGTTTACATGACCATGCCGTACAGAAGCGTGAGCCGAGAATTTCTTTTAACAAAAACCCATCGTTGGCAACCGAGTTCAACCTTCAGGAGACCGGGAAGGTAGGGAAGTCGATGGGAACAACTCTTGAATTCAATGGTGCCGCACAGGAAGCCTACATCAACTGAGTCGATGAAGACATAGAGAGTCAATAACCGTCTACAGTTAGGATGTTGGAAATTAAAGTCTGGCCTCACAATTGTTGTGTAGAATGGTTTTTAAAGCGAGCAATAAATCATACCACAGAAAGGACATAAACATGTACGTGCATAATGCGGGTCAGCGATTTCCGCTTTGCTGCAAAAAGGATAATACATACCACATTGATGGCTATTCCGAAGATATTGTCCGGGAAGAAATTGCTAAAAAAACAAGTAGCAATGCTTACGTTTATGAAGCTCAGTGTAACCTTTCCGAAACCTGAGATTTTCACGATCTACCTTTCAGGATACAAGGTAATGCTCCTGTAAATGGTTTATATATACCCGAATTCCCACACTACATTTGAACATTTTTTATTACGTTGTACAAAATTGAAAGAATCCTTTTTTCTGGCTATGCAGAAACCAATTACCGACAAAGACCAGAGTGCTTGGAATGGCCATTTCTGGCTTATTAGCCGTCAGCAGCCAACCATACCTAACCCCAGGTGTTGCGCCTCCCGAGGCACGAAATCTTGACCTCTTGATTAGTTCCTTTTGCCACTTGCGTCCAATTGCAGTAACATGTAGCTGACCACATCGAACAGCGGACTGGTGCGTGAGAGCGGGAAGAGAGGGAGAGAGTGAGGTTGACCCGGGAGACGCCGTTCCCATGGAGCTTCAGCACATTTCCTCACTGTCAACCATCTGAAGCACAAGTCACCGTCCCTTCGCACACATCGCCGTGTGGCGCACGGTGAACATCGTCGTTTGCAGCAATCGAACTGTCACATGGCGTTGAATTTTTGTTTGTGGTTTTCAGACAGACGGCCTACACACGAATGGAGGCGAATGTCCGCATTCCAGGTGTGTGTGGATAAGTGACGAAGAAGGTTTTTCGTTCACCAGAATCATGGCTTTATTCGTCTGAGCGTTCGAACTCTTACTGGCGATGGACTCCAGTAAGAGTTCGAAAGCTCAGACGAATAAAGCCATGATTCTGGTGAACGAACAACCTTCTTCTTCGTCACTTAAACGACCTAATGTGCAGACGAAGCAGAGCTCTTTAAGGAGTTATTCAGAAACTACAGGTTTGCCACCGCTCAAAGTAAAACTTGAGCATTTAAAAAGTTTTATGCACTTCATAAAATTCTTTCAAGTTATCAGAAAGTCGAACGTACTAGAGAAGGTCGCGGAAAATGTAAGGGATCTGATCGCCAGCCCTTTGCGGTGTGCTGGCACCACCGGCCATATAGGTCCCTACAGAATGAGAGGTAGTAAGACAGCATCTCTCCTTTACATGTATCGGTCATGGGCCTTTCTCCGCCCGGAGAGTATGACAAGATAAGTACAAAATTCGTGTCTTTAAAAAACCAGACCGTTTTGAGTAAATCGAATCTAAATTATTTATGTAATCACCACAGATCTATAGTTCGCAAGACCTTGGTTTATCACGAAAATTTCATAAAGATAGCGGAGAGGGGAACGTGAGTGGCCTTAGCACAAAGAAAGATCTTACGGGTTAGATGAAACGGAATCATAGTGTTCAATTTTTGTTATTTACAGGGAATATGATTATACACTCCATCCATAGCGTTCAAAGAAATAATTGTGATTTATGCAGTTCTATAGGGTAAAATCAGCCGTTCAAAACTTCCTAGCAGGGTGTTCAAACCAAATTGACAGATACTCACCTGGCTTGATTATCAGCCCATATGCAAGACCGATCAGGGAGGAGATCAAATTTGCCGAGAGGATATATCCCAATGCGACACCACTGACCTTACCATTTTTTTTTGGATTCAAATTCGCCAGCACTGTTCAGAGGAAAAATAGACTTAATGCTTACTGAGTGAGGCATAAAAAGGAAAGCATCTGTACTTGCGATTATGAAGCCAATATAATTTTAAAAAATGCAAGAAATTTGAAGATGCAGAACCGGTCGAGAAGTATGGCTGACAAATACAGCGTCGATTGCTAGTCAATTCATCGTAAGCCCACCATACGCGAACCCTAGGCACAAAAGACCTTCATTTTTATGCTTCCAGGTCTGGAACAACAAGGCACATTTCATCTGAAAATGAGTTCAGACCGAAGAGGGACACTAGGAATTTAGTTAAGAAGTAGACGATATTTTGGAGCACCCACTTTTACTCCATTATAATGTGGGGCATCAACCTTAAGACCTCAAAGGTTGAGAAAAACAAATACGCGTGTCAACATAGACCTAAGACGGGGGAGAGGGCAGGGCTCTGTGGCACGTTGAAACACCAGGGTCCTTGTATTGAAAGTCTTGCAAAAAAGTCTAAAATCAAGACGGCTCACAAAGTTTCTATCACGCTTTAACCTGATTTATGAAAGTGCTTATTAGAAAATTCCCATTGATTTAATTGCAGTCGATGAGCACAGTTATTTCGGATACCAAAATTTCCGCCCCCAAACTTTGAGCGTGACGTAAACCCAATGCGCATGGCTAGAGAATGTGGTCACCTAACTGCCGTAATCACTTGTAACAGGGTTCCAATACCACGCGTAAGACATGTTTTGAGCATCTGCAGGCATGGCCACGGACGCTAAATAGTCAGAGACTGCTACTGGGAGGTGGAAGCACCAAAGTTTGTCATCTGATCAAGTAAGCTATTCCGGCTAACTGCAGTTGCCAATCCTTCATTTAAAAAATTGGCTACGGTAAGTTTTTGGAGACCCGGCTGAAGATTGCACGAGGAAACTATAGCAAAACATGGCCGTAATCCATAAAAAATCAGGATCTGTGAACCTTATTCCTTCCAGGGGTTGTCAAGTCTTTGTCTTCCTTTCGTATATTAACGCTTGAAACTGGAACATTTGCCTCCATTCGTGAACCCAAAATACTGTTATTTAATGCGGTTATGAACAAACTTTGATTTTTTAATGAGTGCAGACATATGCACATGTCCGCCTTTTTTTTCAGCGTCCAAAGTTAAAAACTGGAACTGAAATGTGCAAGTTTACCCAGAAAATTGTCACTGCCATTGTGTAAGCTTGCAGAACAGGGAAATGAAAATCCAAAACAACTTAATTTGAAATTTAGAACAATCGACGTTAGCCACAAACTCAAGATCATGTCCTTCGTATTTTTCAAACTGACACACAAGGCGTCAAATAACCGCCCGGTTGCTTAAACTTGGTAAATTTAAAGATAGAAAAGAAAATTGTTCACTGTGAACTTTATTTGGTAACTGGACTATGTAACAGAAAGAGTAAATTAGAACATCATCACATGTCTCCCTCACATTTGAAAGGTCAAGGAGTTAGTTTAAATAATTAGAATCCAAAAAGAAGAAGTGTTTTATCGTTTCTGAGATACCCAACCACCCTGGGTTGTTTGGTTTAGATTAAGGAATTTGGAACGCTACGTGATCTTGCATGATGCTATATTCCTGATTTGGTAGTCATTTTATTTAAGAGTAGAAAGTCTTCGGATTTGCGGAGCTCATTAAAAGGTATAAATCCATAAGGAGTTAAACAACATTTTTATCACTGGTGCAGTAAACAACAGAGGCACGTGTCCTACCGAAGTTTCTTGCTTTTATATCACGCAATTACGATGAAGTCAGCTTATCCGCGGGGCTCTCAGTGTTCTCTTATGTTCTTCGATATGTAAGGACTCAGCTGTTTTACTGCTAATCTTTCAAGTTCATTGAAAACTAATGCCCGAACTTGGAGATAACTCCTCAAGACAAGCCCTTTCAGGGTTGGCCTGACAGTCGCCTAATTACACCAGTTCCTACGGAACAACCATGTAATATTAATTGATGCAACTTTCTTCGAACTAGAAAGTTTCATCAAGAGGAGGTTACTTCAGGATAAACTCTCAACGACTAGGCAAGTTGAAAGCTTCAAGGTCGAAGGCCCCTGTGCAGTACGAAAATCGTAGCACGCCACATCCAGATGACTTTCTACTCCAAAGGACTGTGGGATCAGGTGTGCCAACTAGCAATCACTATTCTGACATATTAGTTGGATTGAACGTCTTTTCATACCAACAGGAGACGCAGTTACAGTCAAAAACAGGGAACTAATAAGTGCGTGGCAAGCACCACCTGCGGAATTCATATTCCCTTCCGTACGTATGCATAATATTCTGACCGAAGCGTAAACTTCAATCACGGCATCCGTTCGTCGCCTAAAAGAAGTACTTTTTAGCAATGACACCCCGATTGCACAGTAATCAGCAAAAACACAGTTGAAAGAGCTCAAAGTACAAAAGTTGTTTCTTTAATCTGTTTTTTTTTTTTATAGTGAAAAGTTAAAAAGGGACAGCGTGCATTTTCCTTCCTACGACCCATCGTATGAGTGACTGGCTATTGGTAAATCCCGAAAGCCGTGTTTTTGAAGGCCAAACAGTGTCAGGATGACTTGCTGTTGAAGCCGAAACAGGCCGCGTTGGCTGCGGCTTCTTGAAGAAATTCGGCGAATATGTTATGTCAGCTAGGTGCTCGAAAGGCTCGGGACAGAAGGCTGTGCGCTGAATCACCTCTTCAGCCGGCTTCATCCAGATTGGTCACTGCTGCACAACGGAGGAGAGCCGACCTCTTCTTACCACGGTAGTTCTGCTGCGTTCTGAACTACTTAGGCGACCCAGAAGTCGCATCTTGGAAGGATGCTTACCCACTGATCGCTTGGTCACTGGGATCCATCTGATTAATTATTGACCATACTGACTGACAGCTGATGGATGTCGGCTCAAATATTCGCATCAACTTTCGAACCATGCCTGAAAAGGTCTGGTTCGATGGTTTTTCTCCAAGTACACGCATTAATTTCCTCGTAAATTAATCAAGGCAGCATTGGATCCCTCTGCGTGAATGCGAGTAACGCCTGCTAGGCCAATCGTTCCGCGCCCAGCCCAAGGAGTAACGCACAACCAGGCAGCGGTTTACGTAAACGCTCGAATTTAGTCGTACAAAATTAGTGTGCGATGTGCGTCAGTCCTCAGATGGGGTGTTTCAGCCCGCAAAGAACTGCTTAAGCATATGCCTTCAACCGCAGCTACAGTCTATCCTGCCCATATTACCAACGCAACCTAACCTCACACATCCGCCAGATCGGTCACTTGCCTCTCCATTAAAATGAGGCGGGCAAAACATTGCCCAAGGGGCACGAATATCCACCCGTCACGCCCCTCTCAAATGCCCACGATTATTCGGTCCGCGCATGCACCTACCCGGTCATATGACCCTTCAGAAAAAACTGCTGCAAATCGACTGTTAGGAGGAGGCGCCCTTACCGATTCGCGCGCACGCCGCCCCATGCGACACTAGCGATTCGCGGATATGCCGTGCGCGCGGTGGTCGCGCAAGCTGCCGACGGGATGAGTCATAGGACCAGCCGGGATGCTGCCCTGAGGACCACCATCTGATTGGTCCGATTGCCGTCCGACCTTGAACATGCTCTTGGTGGACCTTAAAGATCGCTGTTAACATACGGCAATACACTACTATTCTTCCGCCCTTGTTGTCTAGTTCGCCTTCGGGAATTCTATCGACGCGTTATTTGAGGAGCGACCATCAAGGCTTGTGGCAAGACCATAACAACGACACTTTGACTGAATAACGCCTGCCATGCCATGATCTAGCCCCGTGGTGGTGTTGCAAAATAAACCACAACCACACATCCTGCCAAATCATATACCACACACAACCCCGTCCCATGCCACTCAGAATAGACAAGTAGAAAGCGTATTCCTTGGAGCGTTCTCGTATTTTGCCAGTTCACGTGGGGCATAGATAGACAGCTCAAACAGCAACTGGCCTAATGTCGTAACCAGCTTTTTGAGAGGCTAGGAGAATCGACTGGCGTACGGGAAAGGGAAGAGCGACTGGCGCTGACATTGAGGAATCCATCCGCACGTGCATTCCTCCTTAGAATAACTTTGATGTGCCTAAATACATTACAACACACTAAAAATCCTGGCTTGGAAGTTTGCCAACTGAAGGCATGGCTCAGACTTCGCAGTCAGCTCAATGTGTAGGGGGTGATATACTGGTGGACTGCATAGCAAGCTCAGGTGCGCTCGTACATGTAAGACCAAAACCATCCATCTTTTTTTGTAAAGCCACTGCGCTGACTAGGGTTCAGGTCGTGTGTTGCACGCGCAGACGGGCTAGTGATTTGGGTTAACAAGTTGTGCCCAATTCTAGCTCGGCCAGTAGGTTACTGCTGCCTAGGAGAAGGAAGACAGATGGAGGCCGACCACAGAGACCAGCGCACATTCCTTGCTCTAAACAATCCCATACGCTTTGAAAGTATCACGGTGCTTTGAAAGCAGTGGCTTGAGAGGATAACTCGGTCATTTCATGGTGGAGAGTCAGGCTGGAATGGCTTATTAACCACATGGCCTCTATGGCGCTCCAACTCAGTTAGGATCTAGGCCGGCCACTTATTCCTTCTATGATAACCTGGTCCATCGTGCATGTGCTAGATGTGTGTGGATGGGCTGGTTAGTTTTTTTTTCAGCCACAGCGCCTGATCCCGACTCCAGTCTCTGCGACTCAGTCTCGACACCGGGACCAAGTGGGTGAGGGATGCGATGCTGCGCAGTCTGCCATCAATATAAGCTAATTCACGCGCAAGTCAATGTCATGCGCTCACCACACCGGGTGTGACACGCAGGTAACATCACCGTTCGCGACGGTAGAGCTGATTGTGTATTCAAACAAGATACTTGTAAGCAGAAAAGAAAGGAGAGAAAGTTAGATCAATCTAGGTCACATCTAGTGCCTAATTCCTTACTATTAAAAAGTAAAGGGTCTCAGAAACTGCCATGACGCACAGATGGTCTTGACAAGAAGGATTAAAAACAGATTGGATAACTCGGCCCCACCCAATCTTCCGATTCAAACGCAAATGACTCTTTCATAATGCTCTGGTTTGAAAATCCCATTTACCCGTGATTCGCGATCATTGCAATATGCTCGATACAGCCTAAGTAGAAACTAGGTAGCCTTGAGAGCTGTCTTGCCTCGTTACACTGTACCCATGCACAACTCCGGTAGTCCCAATTTTGTTAAGCCATCGAAGCAAGGCGAGATCGAGGCCTTCAAGTCTACTGCAATATAATTCGCATAAAACTTAGGTCACCAATTGCCTCTAGTCTATGAAATGTTGGTCTTCGTTGAACATTAAGGATGATCTACCCTGGTTTCTCGATCGATAGTAAGGCTTCCAATTTTACCTAAGCGAACTCAACCCGAATAACCTATATCTTGTTGCGTTTGCAGCCGAGCTAGTCATTTTCTAGGGTTTTAACAGTATTTAAAGCTTAAAAAATTAGTCGAAAATGTATAAAATTATCAACGATTTGATCTGCACAAATTTTTTCGAGGTGGCAAAACAAAATAACTCCATCTTCCTAGAAGTGCAAAAGTATACCATCTCATTGGTTACTTATAAGTAGACTGGACTCTACGAAAGTGCCGCTTGCAAGTAGATTATAAAACCTGCATGGCCTAATCAAATACACAATTTTGGCGTCCAAGTTTTCCCAAGTGTTTGCAGGGACTCGCATTTTCATTTATATCAGCAAACTCCGTTATAATAAATTGGTAAAGAGGCACCTTATGCTCCTCGTAACAGTAACCATGGGACTTTTTGACATAGAAAAATTACGTTGAGTAGACACGTGCACATACAAGTGGAAAACTTCGAAAAACATGGGGGCTTGCAGTCACAGTAAAGATGGAAACTTACCGCTGATTATGCTTGACGCAATCATGGGGAGAATTGTTAGCGTCAGGAGTCGAATGTAAATGTCACCAGGAACACCTGAAATAAAAAAAGTTATTGAGATGCAAGGCGGGTTTGACGAGTCTGTAAGAATAAGATACAAATCGCATTAAATTTGCGATGGAAAATGTTGAGTTACATGTAGCGTGCATAGTATGGGAATGAAATTTTAACGGATCTCTACAGTATGAGAAGGAACAACTTTAATACATTCAAATTATCCCGACAAAGACAAGGGAGACCGGAATGGCCATTTCTGGCTTATTAGCCGTCATCAGGGGAGACGAGAGGTCGGTGTGCGCTTATTCTTGATTGAATAAATACCAGATGTAAAGCGACAGAAAAGTGGCGAGGCGCTGATAAGACCCTGTTACGTGGTAGACTGCGGTGGTGGTCCAGCTACACCGTTTCCGTGTGCATAGGTTTGTGTTTTTGGTTTCTGCTAGTGATCATGGTTATTATTAGCAAAAATGCCAAAAGCAGTTCTGTATCAATCTGCCATTTTTCTGTCGTCTTCCCTTTGGTGTATGTACAATGTGAGCTGCTGACAAGGCCAAGGGAGATCGGGATGGCTATTTCTGATTTATAAGCCCTCATCAGGCAGCCATGTCGAACTCCAGATTTGTGGGAACCGAGAGTCAACAGAGCTTTCATCAGTCATCGAGCGTTAGCAAGTCTAAAGCTCGAAACCGCGAGATGGGCTCGTTGTTCTCTCGGCTGTAATCGGGAATATTGAAAATAGTGGAAAGGCGTTTACCGAGCGATTCACGGGCCATGCTTGTACCGTTGTACGCTAGAATTTAATCTAGAGCCCTCGCAGTCAGCCACAAACTACTAGAATTATATGTAAGTAGGGGTTTATGGGGTCAGGATGGCCATTTTTGCCGCATTAGCCGTCCTCAGCCAGACTTACCTAGGTCCCGTAAAGCTGGGACATTCCAAATGTGCTGGTCGGTAGTGAGCGAAATCCGATGTCTTTAGGCAGAAATGGAACTGAGCGACGAAGATCAAATTGGCGCCTATTTTTAACTCATCCACATACATTTGCTCCAAATACAGAGAAAGCCTTCACGCAGTATTCGAGAACAGCTATGGCATTCCTTAACTTGATTTTTTGGTATTTGCTTCATCAAGATATCCGAAATCTTTTAATAGTAAACGGGTATCTTGCAGATTTTGATAAGAAATTATAGCAAAATGCTGGGCCAGGATGCCTTGTATAGCCGCGTAAAGAGGACACGGGAAAAGGAACCCACCATAATACCTGTGTATTTGCGTCAAATTCCAGAGGAACTTATGCTTGAGATTATGGTAATGGTTAGGGTTAATTTTAGGGTTAGATTTGAGTTTGCGGTTAGGGTCATGATTAGGCGAAGGTTATGATCGTGTTAGATGTAGGGTTTAGGTTGAGGGTAGGGTTAACTTTAGGATTGCAGCTCAGTGTTATATTAGGGTTAGCGCTACCATAAAGACACAGATATGTTTTCGCCTCCTGAAATTAACCGCAAGGCTGCCTATTTTAAGCGGGTGGGGCGGTTCCTATTCCCGTGTCCTGTTTAGGCAGTCATACAAGGCATCCCTACCAAATGCTGAACGCAAAAATGCAGAAGTCTTATATTATCGAAAGCGCCCCATAGGTAGGCCGGACGTTTTGCTGAGAAATGCCTGGAGAAACTCAAGGGCAAGCCCATCCTCTTTTGTGTGTTTAGTCCAACGAATTTCTGCTCAACGTTTGGACTAAAGAACACCTATGGAATTTTGTTGGTCGGAATCGCTCATAACACGGTAATAGGAACGCGCCTCCGCAATAGAGGTGGTCTTGAGCTAAATTTCAGGAATGAAAAACACTCCCATGTCTTAACCCTATCCTTCAACGGTTTCCTCGAAAGTTAACGAAAAGCAATCAGCATTCTCGGCGGTTCCTGTTCTCGTATCCTAACCGTGGGTGGGGATATATTAGCCATCTCTACAGTTTTTATGCGTTTTTCAACTGATTTACCTAATAAATCATCTGTACTTTCTTGCATCTTTGATTTTCTGTGGCAAGCTTTAAAGTGTCACTATTTAGCATGAAAAGTTACTCAATCAGCCGGCTTGCACAAACCAAAACATGTTAGTATTCGACTTCCAGGAAACTAGAAAGAAAACTGAGAATAAGGGAACAATAAGTTCGGAGTTTACTTTGCAAACCTAAAATGAACCCCAACAATGGTCCTGTCTACCAAATGTATCTCCTCACAGGAAGCAGTCAGCATCAATTTTCACGACCCAACTCAGCGCTCCGACAAAAAATAACACCTCTCTCAAACGAATATCATTCCCTTATAGATACTAGAACACGAGTGTGCCCTAGTGCGGTCTGCTGTCCTAAATAATTTTAATAAAATTAAATAATAACTACATTAAGGCAAGATTAACAAGCAGAAGCTCAGATAACTGCATGTGCAAATAAAATTTTGAGAAGCAGTGCCTCTCATGTGTGAGAATAAATTTCTGAATCACGGATCTGAATTAATTTATTATTTGGCCAATTCCTACCTAAAATCATCTGTTCATGATTTGAAGCGAGCAAAAACCCTCCGATTTGCCCAATGCTCCTTGCAACATACATTTATGACTTTCAGTTATCATACAACAATCTATAAGTGATTGTAGAATGGTCCACGTCTACTCACTTGGCGAGCCTCCGTGAAGACTAGACACCATTTATTTCTTTAATCGAAAATCTGTAAAGGAAGTAGCACAGCAGCAGATCTTCGCAGTTTAAACTGGCCCACAACATCACTGCATCATAGAATTCACGTAGCCCGAGCCTTAGTGAGTTTTTATCAATTGATGTATGCATAGACTCGAGTTCAAAAATCAAATTTCACTGTTATTGGAAATCAAAAGCTGCCTTGGAAAACAGAATTGTGTGAATTTAAAAAGCAGACTTAACGGGTTCTTCATCTGCGTGCTCCAATAAGAGTAGACAAAGTAATTAATAGCAGCTAGTATGTTAAGCGAATACTCACAAATATTCACACCATCAGGAAAGCTGTACGCGTGCCACTTCGTAGGCCCGAGAAGTATAAAATTAAATAAAAATAGCTTGTACAACATGTGTGAATGCCCAGCAGCAAAGTATGCTCGCTAAGTGGCCATACCATGAGGGTTTATATGAGATTTCCCAGATATAACGACGGCTTTCGTAGGGATTATGTATGAGTACTTACGAAGCCACATCTTTGCCACCTCTCCTATATGGATCTGCTTGAGGCCAAATCCGGCACCAAATCCGATGACAACCCCCAGTACGGTTGCCAGCATGAACCAATTGTCCAGACAACATTTTCCAACCTTACGCGCCGCCGGGGAGGCCATCTGTTCGCCGTCTGGAAGAGCACTCTCACTCGAACAGACTGCCTTTATAGGGAGCTTTTCCCTCAGCTAAAGACACATACACAAGGGCACGCTTCACTGCCCCGATGTCTGTCCTATCCTTGGGGAGGCCTAAGAGGCATGACGAAATGCGCGCGCATACGCACGCAGCCAGACACCCCTGCTGGCTATTTTCTGCGCTCTCCTGAGCAGGTGAAGGTCATCTCGTGGCTGCTATGCCTAGACTGTCTGGGCTCCAGCCGGCTGTGCACTTTGACTAGGCGCACGCGCGAAAACACGCAGAGGTGGGCCAAACAGAGGGTTCATTTTAACCTGCAATAAGGTATGAACAAAGCAAAGGCGACGAAATAAGCAGAATTTTATGAGGTCATTAAATTCTGCTTATTTCGTTGCCTTTGCCTTGTTCAAATTTATTCCGGGAAAACAATCCTGCGATGAAGTATACAGAAGAGCCTTCCTATCCAGTGGTGCTTAAGAGCAAGTGGTAGCCGCGGATGTTTGACAGCGCCCCTTGCCTTGAAGTGGTCAGGTTGCGTGACTCAATTTTCCTCAAAAATCAATATATGCGAGGCTTCGAAACCACTTTTCTCCCTTGCACTATTGGTACAAGCATCTCAGCCAAACACCTCCCAGCTGGAGCAATTTTGGCAGACGATTTGTCCTCGATTTAGTATACACAGATGTCTGGACCAAAGTGACCTGACAGCAGTCCTTCAAGCAAATGGTTGCAGGCGTCCAACTTAAGGATTACAGCAGTCAATAACAATTTATTGGAAAAGTTCGTTGTTCGCATAGATCGCTTAAAGTAAACCATCCAGACACAGGTCTGAATTCATATTTTTTCGTAATGGCCCTTTAAAACTCGGCGTGTTTTCATCACACTCTTAAGTCAAAAGATGTATATGGTTTGTCTATTGAGTCCGATACCCTCTCCTCTCTAATGGGCTTAAATTTGCTCGGTAGGGGAGATAGCGTGGTAAGGATTTATTAAGTGCTCTCTAAACAAGACACGATACCAGGAACCGCCAGAAATACAGGGGGCTTTGCGCCAAATTCCAGGTAAATGAAGGATAAGTTTAGATCAAGGACTAGGGTTAGTGCTCATGTTGACAGTTCGACCGTCGATTTCGACGACGTCCACCGTATGCTCCATAGAAGAGTAGTGCAGGAAAGGTGACTTGTGCATGAATTAGTTTTAAGTGATAGTAGCCTTGCGCTGCAGCTACCGCACTCTCTCCTCCTCCCCCACCTGAGCCCGGTGTCAAGACAGAGTCAAGAAGACCGGAGATGGGATAGGGCGCAGGTGGCTGGCGCGGCCGGAGCCGCCCCTGGGCGTGCCACCACACCTGACTCGAATCCCACGGAGTGGGAGTGCCACAAAGGTTACATTATGAAGGAGCCATTGCAGCCTGACTATCAGTCCGCCAGTCAGCCACGACA
>WEDG01005078.1:0-167418 GCA_017591395.1 Schistocephalus solidus
AAAGAATCTTTAGTTGTCACTGCATTTAATTTGCGATAGTCAATGCATAACCGCATAGTGCTATCCTTCTTCATAACTAACACGACCGAGACGACCAGCGTGAATTAAACGGCCTCATAATTTTCCGGTCTAACATATCATCGATCATTGCCTTTAACTGTGTCTGGTAGAACACGGGTAATCGCCTAGGAGGTATCTTCGTGGGCCGAGTCACACCTGTATCGATCTCATGCTGAGCCACATTAGTACTTCCGAGTGAACGGCCGTCCCAATCGAAGATATCTTCAAACTCCTCTATCAAACTACATAACTTAGACGAGCTATCCTTGTCAACAGTAGGGAGCACTAAATTATTAACCTCCTCTAACTTAAATGCATTAACTACATGTTAACTATCCGGTACCTCGGTCCTGAAGGGCACCTCAGTATCACCGACATGGAGGGTGTTAGCGTTAAAATCTAAGGAGCATTTAAATAATAATAGTAATAATAGTTGTATTTAATGCCGGTTTACAGGCATTGTCAGATGAAATATTCAGCGGGTAGAGGCTGATAGTGAAAAAACTCCTAAATATATATCATTATAAGTGTTTTTCCTATCTTTATGTTATTCAGGAGAAAAAACTGCCGCCTGTAAGGATGAAAGCAATTCAGATCAGGGAAGGGCTAACACAATTGCAGTCTGTATGCAGTTTCTCTGTCTTTGCTAGGAACCGGGATTCTGCCCCAGGCAAGAAAGCATCCGTGTACAGTTGCTCACTGTCTGCCGAAGAAGTCAACGGGTGCAGGCTGCAGAGACGGTGCCGTATCTCTCAAGGTAACACCTGGGATCGGGTTCAGATGCCGCGCACTCCGTCGAACAGGAAAACAGATTCTACCGTGTTGGTGCCCAGAATTCCACATGGCCATGGCGTTTACCGAAAAGAACCGTCGATACTTAACTGTGCGAGCTAATGGAAGAAATAAAAAGACATTGCGATGACTGCTGCGCCGAGGATGGTCAAGCTGCCTCACAGTGATAAGGGGATTAAATGTACGACTATTCAAAGCTTAAACAGCAAAAAGCGTCCCTTCTGCACTCGGCGAAACCATAAGGGATCAATGTTAACAAGCTCACAGCGTTCTTGATACGACAGATTACGGTGTTCCAACCTAAAATTATTTACGTGAAGAAGTGCTGGATCGATTCTATTTTCTTCCGTTCGCTAGCGCGCAGAAGGCTCAATAGAAACGAGCAGTATTCCAGGCCAGGTCTTACGTACATTTTATAAAGGCGGAGTCTAATATCAATAGTTTTAAAATTTCGGAGGATAAATCCGGCAGTTCTGCGTACTTTGGAGACAGTCAGAGCGCAATGCTCTCAAAGATTGAGACCGTTGGAATATGATATGCCTAGGTCCTTAACAACGCCAGGTTCATTTATATCATGGCCATCTATGCTTAGATGAGGCTGATGGTTGTCACCGACAACCATAAGGGAACATTTGTGCCAAGAAATGCATGAAGAAAGTCAGCACCTAATATACAGTCCCAGGCAATGTCAGGACAGACAACAAACTTATGACTAAAAATAACGTGACCTTTTTCCAAATTAAGCTCTATCATGCCTTTATGTCGCAAAGTGGCTCCGTTTGCCGTCTTCAGGCTGACCTTAGGTTTTGTGCAATACTTCAATCTAGCTTGAAGTTGAAGGAAAATGTTCTGCCTAATGATGGAGCAGCCGGCTCCTGAATCAACTAAGCATGGCAACTTAGTATTTCCTATGGTTGCATCTATAGCAGGGTAGTTTGGCATGTAACCTACGTTTGCAATAAGCATATCACATATAAATATGCACTTATTTAAGCCCTTCTTCCTCACCTGAGGTGATCACATGAACACCTAGGGAAGGTGGAGGGCGGGTCGGACGACCACGTTGTTGCCTCCAGTTCCCGCGTCTTGGAGACTGTGGAGAGCCTCTCCAACGAGAGGTCGGCTATGGAGGGCCGCGTCAAGGAGTTTGGGGTTGTGGAAAGCCATGCCAAGGAGGAGTGGTCTGAGGAGGGCCCCACAGCCATTGAGCCGTTTGTGTGCCGATATCGTGGCTCTGTCGCTGTCTCATGGCGAAGACATCGACTGGAGAGTCCTGTATGGCGGTAGGAGCTTGACGACACCTAAGGGCTGATGGGGAGGAGACTTGGACCAAGGGAAAGGCCGTATAAATGGCCTCCTCTCGCCGAGCAATATCGAGGGCAACCTTGATACTGCTGGGGGGGGGGGTCGCCGAGGAATTGGCGCCTGACCTTAGGGAGAGAGATCCCGTCAACGAAGTTCTCCAAAATCCTGGCCTAGAGCTCGGTGAAGGACTCGTTTGGCTAGGCTTGACGGGCCAGGACACGAAGATGTCGCTGGAAGTTTACAACAGACTCGGGTGCGTGTTGTCGGCGACTTTTGAGGGCGGCACGGGTAACCAAAGGCATCGACGAGCGTCCGAATTCACGCCGCTGACGCTCGAAGATGGTCGCGGGGGGTGAGCGACGCTGTAAGGTTGGCAGCCCTGGCCACCGTGTACACTTCGTTGTCTAGCCGTCTCAGGATGGCGGCTGGGCGGGCACCTACGTCTACGGCCTCCAGGTAAACTTTCATGCGGTCCTCCCACAAGTCATAGTCGTCCTACACCGTAATATTATCCGGCTAAGGTGGACGGACTCCAGAGCTTGAAACTCGCTCCATCGCCTGGAGTAGCCTAATTATCAAATCTTCGGACATTTATAATCCCACCGCTGCCACAAAAATGTAATGGACCCGTATTAGATGCGCAACGAATCCAAATTAAGGACGCCCAAGTAAGAACAAGACAGTTGGCAAGGTGAAGAGTTTAGGGATTATTTGAAACTAGGAGTTGGTATTCTATTGGGGGCTTGGTCCTGCGAGGATCCTTTGATGGGGATTGGCTGTCCTGGGGAGATCTTTGGGAGGTCCGTAGGAGAAGGAATGGCGATGGCTGGAGAAGCATCAGAGAGCGGTCTCCGGTCCAAAGTGATGAGCCTCAATTCTCCTCGGTATTTATGTCGTATTCTCCAGACGATTTGATAGGTTTACATAGAAAAGACCAATGCGTATGCGTAAATCATACATTGTAGATCGAAAAGAACCAATAGGGTTAAGAGTTAAGATTGTATGGACTTCCGGGCTTGATTGGTAGTTACGACGGTGTCGGTTTCTGGCGCTAGTAATCTGCTAGTAATCTGAGTTACTAGAGAAAATTGAGAAACTTTGATTCCATCTTTACAATATCTCAGACCTTGAATCTATCTTTTCGTTTACACTTACTTTATTGGCTTAATTTATATAAAGTTTTTGCATTTCTTACCCGTAATCGTATGCGCATACCCGTGGTCTTTGACTTTAACGATAGGTTGGACTATACAGTGTCATAGTGTTCATCCGATATAGCCTCACTTGCCGTCCCTATAAACCCACGTATAAAAGTAGAATTATAAAGCGCTAACATAGAATTTAGGTTGAAATTTCATAAACATTATCAATTTTCTAATAAACAGTTATTTGCAGAAATAATTTTTATTATCTTCATATCAGCCAATTTTAAATCTATATCAGCATAAATTTATTTTACCCTGCATATTCTGCGTAGATCGTACACATATTTTCGACGTGAGATGAAACCAACAACCTCAATTCATCATAAACTACATGCCTCGGGACCAACACGTCGCTTGAATACACCTAGCAGTCTGAACATCGATTCTCTGGAAGTTTTCCTCCGTTCTGATGGCGTCCACGGACTCTGAATTGGGTGCCGGACTTCATGCTGAAGGCAATATTGCTGCCTCTGCAGTCTGTAATCGGGTAAGTTCTCAGTCGACAGCGAGCAGCCGTTCACCGGCATACCTGCTGCTAGTACAGAATACCTGATCCAAAACACTGAAAGGAGAAGTACTACACCGTGCATCTGTGTCAATACTTCCCTGTCCTGAACTTTAATACGTTCAATAAGCTGCAGTTTTTTCTCCTGAAAACACTATAAAGAACAATCAGGAGTTTTTTTCACTGTCATCTCGACCCCCTACTGTATATCTCTTTTGACCTTTCCTGTTAACTGGCAATAAATAAATAATTAATGAATATTTCCAAATGATGGGATGAAAACTGGCGGTAAAAGTTCTCTTTTTTAAAATATAGGAGCAGGAGAGACAAAACTGCTCAGCGAGGGCTTAAGAATCAGCACGCTGTGTTGCTTCTAAGCGTAGTACGAAAGGATAATGGGATATCTGGTAATTGAGTAGGAATAAGTCAACATTATGCGCTCAGGCGTGTAAGTAGGCATGAGAATCGACGATTAATCTGAGACCTGCACAGCTCAGTATTCAGATTGTAATTATGAAGATGGTTATTGGCAAACGAAACGGGGGTGCTTTAACATGAACGCGCAATATGACCCAATTGTTTGGTCATCATTTTACGGAGGCATGGGTTGTGAAGATATCATAGTTCGTGGGAAAACGATGCATGGAAGACATGATTTGGAGATGGGCTTTTAAATTCCCGATGGTCGTTTCTCAGGATCATGGAGAAAGCTGCTCAGGAAGGAAGAGGAAAATAAAAAGTTAATTGAATCAGTACTAAGCTGAATGTGCAGTCTTCGTTTAAAAGAAGACAGGTTATTTGACAGGTTATTCTAAAGAAAGAAATACCTGGAAGCCGAGAAAAGTGAGCTTTTAGAGGTCAAGTTGCGCAGGTCAATTTTTAAAAGCTAAGTGAAATCTCAAATCTTGAACGTATCTTTTCGTTTAAACTGTCGTTATTGGCTTTATTTTAGGTAAAAGTTTTGCATTTCTAACCCTTAATTGTATGCACATACCTGTGGTCTTTGTCTTTAACAATAGGTTGAACTATACAGTGTCATAGTGTTCACCCAACATAGCCTCATTTCTCGTTCTCAACTTTTAATGGATTTGTTTGTTTACTTATTTGTTTGTTTGTTTATTTCCTGCTAAATGTATTGGTTAAAATGTTGATAAATGTTTGCATTTTTAGCCTTTAGAAAACTCTAACTTGCCATCCCTATAACTCCACGTAGAAAAAGTAGAATTATAAAGCGCTTACATAGAGTATAGGTTGAAATTTAATAAATTTATTTTAACCTGCGTATCCTGCGTAGATTTTACTCATATTTTCGAAGAAACATGTAATCAACAACCTCAATTCGTCGTAAACTACAGTCGTCGGGACCAAAACGTTTCTTGAATACACCTAGCAGTTTCAACATTGACTCAAATGTACAACCCATAGTTAAAGCTAAACAGCTAAATCTGTCTGCTTTACAGAACTGCAATGACTTCATGGCGAAGTTTGGACCTATTTTATCTATACTCGGCAACCTGTTCGGTGGTAAAATATCTGATGTTCCTTCTCAGGATTGCAGACGTCTCGATTCGCTTGTTCACTTGGTTGCCAGCGAGGCTTATGAAAGACAGAAACGTAATAATAATCTTCTCCTTCAAAATGCTCCCATACAAAGACGCCCAGTTGACGTTGCTATGGACGTTTTGTACTCGGGTGGTTTCAACTACGAAATAGTGGAAGCAAAACGCCTCTCTTCGCGTAGCAAGAATCTTCCTATCTTAGTTAAATTGTTTTCAACAGTTAAGTAATTATTTATCTATTGCCAGTTTACAGGCAAGGTCAAAAATATATATATACAGTAGAGGGTCAAGCTGACAGTGAAAAAAACTCCTGGTCGTTTTTTCAGGTGTTTTCAGGAGAAAAAACTGCAGCTTATTGAGTAATTAAAGTTCAGAAAAGGGAAGCGTTGACACAGGTGCCCGGTGAAGAACTTCTCCATTCAGTGTTATGGATCCGGTATTCTGCACCAGCAGGTATGCCGGAGAGTGGCTGTTCGCTGTCGACTAAGAAATAAGCCGATTGAGGTCTGCAGAGCCAGCAATATTGCCCTCAGCATGAAGTCCGGCACAGGATTCAGCGTCCGTGAACGCTATCAGAACCGAAGAAAACTTCCACAGAGTCAGCACCCAAAAGTTTTGGAAGGTGTCCTGAATGTAGAAAACTAGTGACATTTCGCGTAAACAAGGGATAGCTTTCCTGAATTTTGATAATTCTAGGTAGCTTATTCCAGAATGCTATAGCGTTTACCGAAAAAAACGTTCGGTATCTAACGGTGCGTGCCAAAGGAAGAAATAAAAATACATCTCGATGACTGGTGCGCCGAGTGTGGTCGAGCTGCCTCAGAGATGTAAGGGGGTTAAATGTACAACTGTTCAAAAGTTTAAACAGTAAAAATAAACCCTTCTATAATCTGCAAAGCCACAGCGGGTAAAGGCTTGTAAGCTCACAGCGTTGTTGGTAGGACAGGTTTCGGTGTTCTGAATAGAAAACTCTTTTTGTGAAGAAGTGCTGGACTGATTCTATCTTCTTTCGTTCACTAGCGTACAGAAGGCTAAATAGAAACGAGCAGTATTCCAGACTAAGCCTGACATACATTTTATAGAGGCTGGTTCGAATGTTGACGGTTTTAAAATTTCTGAGACTAAACCCAGTAGTTTGACGGGCTTTCGAGACAATCGGGGTGCAGTGCTCTGACAGATTAAGACTACTAGAATATGATATGCACAGATCCTTTATAACTCCGGGCACATTAGATCGTGACCCTCTATACTTAGGTGGGGCTGATGGTTGTCGCCAATAACCATAACGGAGCACTTGTGCCAAGAAAGTGAAAGGTTCCATGTGCGACACCACTGAGCGAAGGCCTGAAGATCATTTTTTAAGAGCTCAAGCACGATGTTGCGATCGACTGGTTATATCGATAGGCAACTTTTAAAAATTCAGCGTACATAAAGGGCCTACCATACTGAAAACAATCAGGAACATCGTTGACAAAGAGGCAAAATAGACGCGGGCCGAGCACACTGCCCTGAATAACTCCGCTCCTCACATGCGTGGAGTTGGAGATAACATCAGAAATTTTAACCCGTTGTGCGCGAGCATGCAAATAGGAGGATATTAAGTTCAGAAGCTTGTTACCTATGCCGAAGGAGGCAAGTTTCAGCAGTAGGAGATCATGGTCAACACGATCAAAAGCCTTCGTGAAATCGAAGTGAACGGTGTAAATTGCAAAACCTACTGTCTCTAGATTGTAGCCATTATCAAAGAAAGAGAGCTGGCAAGTGTCACAAGACCTTTTTTCGAGAAACCCATGCTGAGCCACATTAAGTAGGTTATTCTCTCTTAGGTGACACATCATCTTGTCTTTGATCAAGGTCTCGAAGATCATCGAGACTGCTGGTAGTGTATTTATTGGTCTAAAGTCGTCAAATGACGTAGGTCGGCCATGTTTTGGAATAGGCAGTATGTGCGATTCCTTCATAAATAGGGAAAGTTTCACTTTAAAGATCAAGATTAAATATCTTTTACAGAAGGGACGGAAATAAATAGTTTCCATGCGCCTTTGAGCGCTGACCGATACGCCCTCTGGTACAGGACTTTAAGATTGACGAAAACACCGAATGGCTACGGTCACGTCCCAGAGGGTAAAACTTATGGTTTCGAGGACGTTACCGGTCCAAACCCGGATGTTAGGAAAGATAAAAACAGTATGTTTACTAAAAGTTTTAGACAAGAAAGCATTGAAGCTTTTAGCAGTCAACTTAGCGTCAGCTATAGGGTTTCCTAAGGCATCTCGAAGTACGGGGTACTGCGTTTTTACTCTGCGTTTTAACTGTGCGCGAAAAGAGCTTCACAACATTTAACGAAGGGTTTTAGGCAAAGTTAACCTCATCAGCTAGTCGTTTTTTGTCAGACAGCCTCTTAGCCTCTTCAAAGATTTGTTGGATCCAGGGCAGGACGGAAGTGTCATTTGTAGATGAAAACGACGGGAGAGTCTACGCAATCTACGGCGAAATGATAAAGGGAGGTAGACTTCATCCTTGACATTAATTATTTTCTTACGGGGAACAAAACGAGAATTGAGTGGACCTAGAACTTGGTAGAATGTATCAGTACAAACATTCACATCCAAAAATAGAAAGAAGTTAGTCTAATCGTGGCAATTAAGATGTGTTAGTTATTCCCCCATATTTGCTGATCGTAAATCATGGAAAAATTGTATATTTTATAAAACGTTTCATCAGCCTCGATTTCTCATGAAGAAAGAACTATAGCATGGTCTGAACTCCCAAGTGGGTCTAAAGGTGAAACTGACAACGGCTGACAACCTTTGCAGAAAATGAGATCAAGTATGTTTGATCCTCGGGTGGGAAAATTAACTACCTTTTCCCACAGGCCAGTGTCTATGGCCTCAAGCAAGTTTTTGAACTTTGCAGGACCGGAAGGTGGAAACCAATGAACTTCAGGAAGATTGAAGTCACCTGCAATCAAGCAGTACTTCAGAATTAGGTCAACTGCGGCATGAACTGCCTGTGAGAGATGAAGATCGTAATCCTCGCTTGCGTTTGTGGGGCGATAGACACAATCAACGAGTAAATATTAGTTATCTTTTAGAACTACTCGGAGCCAACAGCTCTCTTCTACTGCGGTAAATTGTCGATAATACAACGGCAGAAACGTAAGTGGCTGCTTAATATAGATGCAGCTTCCTCTACCACGGCCGTCATGTCGGTCGTTACGAATATAATCGTACCCTCGAATATTGAGTTCAGAGTCGGATACACAGGGTGTTGCCCATGTCTCTGTAATTATTATAATTTCAGGGCGGGGAATGAAAACCAGAGTCTGGAGCAAAGGCATCTTATTAAGCAGAGATCTGGCATTAAAGACGAATAATTTAAGCGGGCACGTGTTTGGTTTCTGAAAAGGGACAGTTAGGCTGTCAGAGTGACTGCCTTCGGCCAAAGAAATTATCTTTTCACTTGAACTATTTGTCCATTTCTTATTTGGAGATGTGCCTCGCCATTGGCCCTTCGTATTTCCAGTTCTATTAGTAAATGTTTCATTTTTATTCGCTCTTTCAGTCCGTATTCCGGTTGAAAAAAAACTTCAGAATGCAGGCCCCGTAGGGTTGCTTTTCGTTGTAGCAGGAGCCGTGCCTGTGCTTCGTTTTCAAGATAATTTTAAGAGGTCTTGGTTGAGGATTCAGTCACTTAAGTCACTTTAAGTCACTTTATTGAGGGAAGTAGGCTTTCGCCCTTGAGCTCCCTATTCACATGCAAAAATATCAATAGTACAAACTTTTACAGTGATATATCTGACAAATGAAAATGTAGGGTCATCGATATGTGTGGGCCAGGCGCAACCTACCACTGTTTACACAATCTTCATTATATTGACAATAGTTTCTCAGAAAATGAGTATCTAGTTTGAATTTAAATGTGTCAACAGTTTCTGAAAGGACCACCTCGTCAGGGAGTCCGTTCCATGCTCCAACGACCCTCTGCGAAAAGACGTTCCGACGGACTTCCGTGTGGACAAACTTCCTCTGCAGTTTAAAGGGATGACCCCGCAGATGTTCCGTCGCAGCCAATTCGAAAAAGTCAGCAAATTCTAGGGCACAATCGCGGCCTCTGACAATCCGGTAGGTTTGGATGAGGTCACCGCGTAGTTGCCTGTAATTTAGAGGAAACAAATCAAGTTCAACCAGTCTGGCTTCGTAAGGCAGATGACTTAGATTCTTGACCATCTTCGTAGCCCTCGCCTGCACTCGTTCCAGCTGTAGATAATCCTTCTTAAACCACGGACGCCAGGCCTGGATGGCATATTCCAAGTGAGATCGAACAAATAACCCGTAGGTTTTTCGGAAGAGTTCCTTATTAATCTGCACAAATCCACGTCTGAGCGCAAATAAGACCTGTGTAGCGCGTTTAGCTGCCTTTAAACACTGTGAAGATGGTTTAAAGGAGGAGTTTATTAGAACACCGAGGTCCTTCTGTTCCTTAACAATTGAAAGGGGCTGCCCATTGAGAATGTATTGGTAGGAATCATCCTTCTCACTGGTCCTTCTGGTTCGCAGTCTTAGGACCACACACTTCCCAACGTTAAAATTTAAGAGCCAACGAGCAGACCAGCTGCTAAGACGGTTGAGATCCTCTTGAAGTGCGTGCCTATCGAAATCAGATCTGATGACCCTCCACAATTTATCATCGTCTGCAAACATGATGGCGCTGCAATCCAGGTCGCCGACACAGTCGTTGATGTACACTAAAAAGAGTAAAGGCCCTAATACCGAGCCTTGGGGACACCACTTAGAACCGGAGTAGGTGTTGACTTCGAGGTATCGACGCACACAGTTTGCAATCTATCTGTAAGAAAGTCTGCGATCCATGTCAGCAGCATTCCTCTTATGCCGATTTCAGATAATTTGTAGATGAGACGTTTGTGTGGGACACTGTCAAACGCCTTCTTGAAATCAGTGTATATGACGTCAACCCTACCATTTTCATCCAGTGCACGAGTCCACTGCTCTGTGGAGAGTAATAAACTAGAAAGACAGGAGTGATTCTGTCTGAAGCCATGCTGGAGATCTGAGAGTAATTGGTTTTCCTCAAGGAACTTCATGGTTGCCTTCTTGATTATTGATTCCATTATTTACAGCAAATGGAGGTTAGGCTAACAGGCCGATAATTGTTGACATTAGATCGAGTACCACTCTTGTATATGGGGTATATATTTGCTGCCTTCCATTCGGATGGCAGTTTCCCTGATTCAAATGACGAATTAAATATATGCGCTAGTGGTTTGGACAGTTCGCTGGCCAGTTCTTTCAAGAACTTGGCCGGTATATCGTCCGGACCAGATGACTTCGCTTCTTTCAGGTTTCGCAGTTCTAGTTCCACGAGAGGTTCCTGGAAGATTATATATTCAAGCACGGGACCGGCGTCTATAACAGCACCGTTGACGTGGTCAAGCTGAAGTTCCGGTTCTCTAGTGAAAACCGAGGCAAAAAACCGACCTAAGTACTCGGCTTTGTCGCAATTTTCAACGACTTCAACACCATTCCCATCCATGAGTACTGCTACTGGGTCCTTGTTTTTTAGTCGGCTATTGATATAATGGAATAACTTTTTTGGTTTAAATTCAGCCTGTTGAATAATTCTTGATTCATAGTTCTTCCTTGCCTGACGGATAATTCTTTTTACAGCGTTTCTTTGATGATGAAATTCTTTGAGATTCTCTGCTGACCCTGTTTGCCTGAATACCTTCCATTTTTTATTCTTCTTCTTTAGCTGCCTGTTAAGTTCTCTTGTTAACCAGGTGGGGCGACTATTCTTTTTTTGCACCTTCACTGGACAAAAGCGTTCAATCAGGTCGAGTGAGACTGTCTTAAATGATCGCCAGTCATCCTCTGGATTCCCTTTAAGCAAACAATCCCATCTCATAGACATCAGTTCTTTCCTCATCGCGTTAAAATCAGCGTTCCATATATTTCGCTTGCATTCCATTCTGGCGCTGAGAATAATGTGAGTAATCCCACATCAGCGTACTATGGTCACTCTTACCAAGGGGTGCAATAGACTACACTTCATCAATGCTAGAGAAGTCCTTCGTAAATACAAGGTCCAGGCAATTTGCTCTCTGGTTCTCTCTAAATCTCGTTGGTATTTTAACCTTCTGTACCAGAGGTTGGTCGAGAGTGAGATCCATTAGCTTGTGGCCGAAGGAAGTTGGTGCACCATCAACTGTCAGATTAACGCAGTCTACTATAGGTGCATTGAAATCGCCAGCAATGAGCACCTCCTGGTGAATTGCTACTTCCTTGAGCAAATGAAGGAGGGACTCATCAGCTGCACTTGGAATGTTCGGTGATCTGTAGATCGTCAAGAATTGTAGGTTCTGTGAACACTCCTTTTTAATCTTTATCCAGAGAAATTCATATTCAGGGAAGATGGAGTGTGCTCGTTCGACTGCCGAGATTCCTGTCCTAACATCTACGGCCACTCCTCCTCCCTTTCTAT
Source organism: Schistocephalus solidus (assembly GCA_017591395.1). Taxonomy (NCBI): domain Eukaryota; kingdom Metazoa; phylum Platyhelminthes; class Cestoda; order Diphyllobothriidea; family Diphyllobothriidae; genus Schistocephalus; species Schistocephalus solidus. The sequence continues at coordinate 11,928 of WEDG01005078.1, forward strand.
TTTCTCGGTCTTTTCGAAAAAGTTGGTATCCATCAATCGAAACCTCGCTATCCGCGATTTCGGCTTTGAGGCACGTTTCCGTAATGGCAACGATATCGGGGGTTCGGTCTGATACTAATGCTTTGAGTTCATCTACTTTCGATTCGGGTGCTGACAGAGCCTGACAGAGTTGAGATGGACTCGATTTTTGCTCAACGAGGTCACAGTTCTCGCTATTTAGAAATGAAAAAATGTTTCCTTTGTCGAGATATTTCACCAATGGAGCGAAGAAATGGGTCCTTCCTATCATCAATTTCTCAACCTTATATCCATAATGTTGGTCGTATTTCTACTAGCGTCAATGCACCGGTTAATTCCTCTCCTCAGATGTCCAGTTCGTTTAGCCTCTCCACTCAACCTTCTACTTTGTTTCCCCTTGGCCGAATACTGCAATTTCTGGTGCTTTCAGCCTACCTGTAATGTCTGAAACCCCGTCTAAAGCATTTTATCATCTAACCCGTCTAAAGCACTTAGACTGCCAGCTTCCCCTCTTAAACGCAGTTCTCCAGGCCTCCGGAAATTTTCCGAGCCACATCGCATAAATACCGTTCTTTAATTACAAAATCCGCAATCATCTGAATTTAAAGACAAATTATTTAACCCTCCACAAGCAAACTCGTCCCATAACCCCACGGGTCATCTTTTACCCTCAATTATATCACCTAAGGCAAGTTTTTTTCGAAGGACGTAAATCTAACCCAGACCGAAAAGCAAGATAGTGCAGGTCTCAGTAATTGCATACTGCCTTCTCCAAAACTAAGCAAGCCTCTCAACCAGGTAAATAACCCTAACCATGTTAACCGATATACAAAACCCGACATTCCAGCACTTAATTCTTATAGCTGCATGCCCTCTCCCGCCAGCCTTTATTTTCTATCTAACATCCCGTCATTCCGTTTTAACTACTAACAGGCATATCCCGGTCTTAACCCTTATGGTGGTTCGCTACCGTAAAGTTTTATTCCTTAACCTTTTATGTATCCCTCTCACCCTTTTTTTAATGACGTACCTTATACCAATCGTTCTGGCGCAGTTGGCAATTACCCTCCAAGCCAAAACTACTTCCAACTTAATTACCCACCTCCAAATGTTTTTTATAAATAACGATAAACCTAGTTTGGATACTCGAACTACCCTTGATGTCATATTACTTAATGCTAGATCTGTTATAAATAAGATGGCCCAACTGAGAGCCATTGCTTTCGAGTTAATGCCTGATGATTTATGTGCAACTGAATCTTGGACCCATCCCTTAATTTCCGACTTTTTGATTGTCATAGACCAGTATGATCTCTACCGTCAAGACCGCAATAGTAAGCGTAGTGGTGGTTGTCGTCTCTATATTCAAACTTCATTTAAGCACTTCCCGTTTGATCTAGACGTCACGTCATTCTCTGGTAATTACTGCTCCGCATCCATTATCCAGTCGCCCTGGCAAAGGCTATTCTCGGATGTATTTACAACTCGCCTAATTAATCCTCTGATGATGATGAAAAACGTTGTGAAATTTTTAAATTGGTTTCGTAGTCCAATTTTAAAATTAAAATTATCGCTGGGGATTTTATTTTTACTGAAATAAACTGGATTTCAAACTTTTGTCCACCCAGATTTCAGCCTATCCTAGATACAATTAATTTTTCTAATTGGTCCCAGCTTGTCCGTTCTTCAACGAGAGACAAGTATATTTAAGACCTGATTTTCACTAACGATATTGCTCCCCTCTTCGTTGTTTTTAAGCAGGGCCTCTTCTAAAGTGAACATATATTAATTCACTGTTGCTTACCAATTGTCTCATTGAAAAAGGCTAGCGCCGTTCGTACCTATCAGGCTTTTGACCTCGCAGATATGAGCTTAATTAACAACTTTTTGGACTCATTGGACTGGCAGCATCTCTCCTCCATGAACGATGCAGCAAGTCTTTCTGTCTTCATGTCAGTCGTTTCAAATAACATCCTGGAATTTGCGCCAACCAAAATTGTCAAGCCCTAAACTTCGGAATCCACGTCCCTCACTTTTTTTGCAAAGTCTAATGAAATCGAAGAATCAATTAAAATATCAATAAACAAGTTCCTTAGATGAACATCTAAGGATTGCAGAGATTTGTGAATTAGCCTCTAAGATGCTTCTTCCACGTGACAGACAGAGAAATCTTGCGCACTCAGCGAGCCAAACTCTACAAAATCTGTTGCTCAACTGTTCCACCGTCGATCCTGCTCTAAACGAGGTAATGAAATACCTCCATTACTAAATAAAGATAAACCTTCGTTCTCGAAGACTCTGGAACGGCAGAATTGTTTAGTGCATTCTTTGCAAATCATCTTACGATGGAATCTGAACCGGTTAAAAGGTGTTTCAAGCATCCTCATTCAATGTTATCAGCACCATTGATTTCTCCATAGAACTAATTCGTAAGCAAATAATGTGTCTGGAAAACTCGCACACTTCGGGGACTGACGGTATTCCAAACTCAATTATTATGAGAGTGCCAAGCTTCCCCGATCACTTAGTTTATCTCAGTTTATCTTTCAAACGGATTCTTTCCTGATTCATGGAAGAAATCTTTTATTCTTCATGTCTTAAAGTCGTGATCTCGTTCGGACGTAAATAATTATCGTGGCGTTCACAAAACCCCAGTTTATCTTTTAGACGGATTCTTTCCTGACTCATGGAAGACATCTATTTTTCTTCCTGCGTTCATGTTGGGATCTTGTTCGGACGTCAATAATTATAACGGCGTTCACAAAACCCTTGCTCTAGCAAAAATTCTTGAAAAAAATTATTTTTGATTAAATTCTCGACTTTTGCTTAGAAACTAAGCTCTTAAGCGATTCGCAATATGGTTTTCTCACTGGGAGACTATGCGAAGTGTGTCACTTAGCTTTTCTTAAATTCTTCACTTCCCTTCGTATTGAGAAACAGTCAGTGGTTGTGATCTTCTTTGACCTGAGCAAAGCCTTTGACAAGGTACCACATAGACGTCTTCTGGTGAAACTGGAAGCCCTCGGCATCCGGTCTACTCTCCTTCACTTCATTGATTCCTACTTGTCTAACCGCAGCCAGAAGGTCTTAGTAGTTAAAAGCTACTCGACGCCTCAGCCGATCACGAGTGGCGTTTTTCAAGGCACGGTTTCTAGGTCCCCTTCTCTTTATTCTGTTCATAAACGAACTTTCAACTTAACTCACAACTTCACAAAATTTCGTTTGCACTTACGATCTCAAGTGCATTTATTCATTTTATAAAGACATTGTCAATAGTTGCATTGATAAAATCCACACTGATCTTCTTATGCTCTCACGTTGGAGCTTTAGTTGGCAGATGGAATTTTCTCCATCCAAGAGTAGTTTCATCTGTTTTGGCCCCGTCAAGCTTCCTGGACCCCCTAGTATTTCAAAAAAAGTACACTTTAAGAACGATCAACCATAAGAGACTGAGGTTCAAGTTACACGAATAAGCTAGCATTATCGCCTCATGCAGATCGAATTTCTGCAAAAGCAGCACAGATATGTGGTTTTATATCAAATAATTTATTCCTTCCGGAAATAAAGTTAAACCTGTACCGCATGTTTGTTCTTCCCAAACTTAGAATAATGATATTCCCTCTTTGGACTGATGAACGCCTTTGACCGCAGTAAGATTGAAAAATTTCAGAGTTCTTACTCGAAGAATATTTTCTCTTCCTGGATCCAGTATCTCTTATACGGATAGGCGCCAGTTAGCAAACATTAAATATCTTTGGGTTAGAAGACTCGAAGCCGGTCTCTGCTTCCTGTTTCGCGTTAAATCTAGCCCAAATCTCCCGCGAATTAACGCTCTCCCTCCAGTAGATCGACCCTATGCCACTCGTAATTCCTCCATGATCATTTCATAAACCCTTTTAGCTCCACAACTTACCGTTCTCAGTTTTTTGCCTCCAAATATGCTTTCATCTGGAAAATCTTCCACTGCAAATTAGGTTGTCGTCTACATTAGCTATTTTATCGCAAAATATATCGCAAACATTTAACGTCGCTATATATATAAAGTCCTTTTTGTCTTTTTCCTTCCCAAACTTGCAACATTTGGATTTTGAAAAAGGGTCCTCCTGGTACTTGAGGCGGTTCCCTTAATATTATATTGGTTTCTTATTATATTTACATCATCCTCTGCAGAGTCAATCTTTGTATTCACTTTTTCGTCCACCTTTTAAACTAGCATCGCCAACTCTTGACAAACTTGATACTTTCCCCCAATTTCGCAACCCTGACGATCGTCTCCGCGATCTGTTGATGATCGTGGCGGGTTCTGATATATTTGCCCTCTTGTTGGGGGACTATGCAGTCAGCAAGGTCCTATTTTGATGATGATCTCGTGACCTCTTCTGTCCCCCCTTCGTTTCGACCCGGTTGACCATGATGATTTCCTCTTCTCTGACCTTCTTTGGTGGCTATAAAAAGTAGCTCTGACTGCTATATTATCTCTCACCCGACAAGGAGCGTTCCTTACCCTCATACGTTGTCAGCAACATCACAATACTGTCCAATTGCATCGTACCAATCCCATCAACTCTAGCGTTTATTTTTCAGAGAGTCAGTTTTTTCTCCTATTTTTTAAATTGGCAGCTTGCCGACCTCCACTCCCAATTTAACCGTAGGAGCTTTTTTACTGCTTATTTCCTAGTTCACCGTATATTCCAAAAATTGTTGACTATTGTTTTAAAAATGGCCAATTGTTCTGAATTGGATATGCCTTCCATACAACTCACTTCTGCTGTTCATATAGATGCTCACACAGTGCAGCATTTATCCACTTTGTATTTATTTATACCGCGATGCTAATTTTGTAATAATGGGGCCCTCTGGGCCTTGCATGTACAATTTGTTTATTTATTTATTGAAGGACACCGCATACGATAGGGATCTTAGCTGGAAATAAGGACCCCACTAAGACCTTTTGTTTAAGATTAGTGAGGTATGACGTAATAAAATCGTTAAGAGGACTGCGAAGTCCTAAAGCTTCAAACTCAACTATAAGTCTCCTATGAGGTACTTAATCGAAGGCCTTGCTAAGAGCAAAATAGATTACGATCACAGAAAGAGGATCCTTACGAAGAGATGTTTATATATTTAGAAAAGACCTGTGACACGTTTCACAAGAGTGGTCGGGTAGGAAGCCATGTTGGGAAGCGCTCAGAAGTTGTTTGGTTACGTAAAATATGTAATTTATAGAACAATTAGTTTCTCAAAGAGCTTAACAGTAGAAGGTGTTTTATGAACCTTGCAATAATTGTGAAAATCCAAGCGCAAGCCAGATTTATATATTGGAATAATAATAGAGGTTTTCCAATAATCAGGAAAGAAACAATTCTCGAGAAAAACTGAGAACACTTTGCTTAGCAAAGGAGGAAGATCACTTATCTGTTTAATAAGGAAATTCGGGATTTTGTCGGTTCTAACTGAGTGTGGTTGATTAATTTAGCTTATCTGTTTCTGAATATTTGTAGGGATAAAAGCAATGGTAGTGAGCAACTCATGAAATGGCATGGGAATCGAAGGGATGGGATTGGTTTCAAGGGTAAAATGTGTGTCAAATAAGGAATTTAACTATTCTGCTTGTCCAAATCCTCTTTCATTTAATTATTATTGCAATCAGATAAGGGTAGAATGAATTTGTGGGATAAAGTGGAAGAACGGAGGCGGAACACTTGAGCCACAGATCTGAAATTATTATCATTGCTAATTGCTAACGCCTCCGTATGCCTTTCTCGCGCGCTCCTCGTTTTGAAGCTAATTCAAATATTTGTGTGATCATTAAGTGAACCGATAACGAACTTACGAATGGATCCTTAAGCTGCGTTCGTAATTTTCTAAGTCGTTTTTGAAGAAAGTGTGGACCTTGGAAGAAGCAGCAATTGATAAAAAGGTCTTTTGTGGAATAAAATTGAAGAGGCCTTCTGTTAAGCCTTGTATCGTGGAAAAACTTGCTTCATTATTTAAAAAGCTTGGCCAATCCTGAGTGCTTGTAAAATTATTTAATAATTCTGTGTTAACATGAGAAAAGTTGAATTAGTTACGTTTTATTTCTGGCTTTACAGAGGACGAGACTGGAAAATAACAATGAATTAATGTTTGATCACTTTTAAAAAAGTTTTTGATGGAAATTCATAAGCAAAGGCTGGACGCAATTAGCGAAATTAAATCTTAAATACTATATTTTATAGTCACTGAGATGACTAATTGAGACATGTTTGAAAAGTTAATCGTGTTCACTTAGTTCTCAGTGTTAATTGGATAAGTAGTTGCATGTCAGTCAATTTCTGGTAAATTAAAATCTCCTTCGATTATTTTGACATCAAGCTGAGCTTCTGCAACTTTTTCAAAGAGTTCACAGAGCTGGCTTTCATAACAAGGAGGATTAAAGACACAGCCAATCATGGATTTTTCTTGTGTGAGAGCCTGACTGAAATGAAAAAGTGCTTCCGGAAAACGAGGAAATGACAAAATCGTAGGGGAATGTACAAGAGACGATCTAATGTAAAAAAGCAACCACCACCACGTTATCCGTTGCGGTGTTCTATAAACTATACTCATCTGAAGCGAGCGTTGAGTCTGATATAAGAGCTTGAGCCCAATCTTCTGTGATGCACAAAACACCTGGAGCAAACTCAAAAGCTACCGATCTTAGCTCAGCTATTTTTTTCACAACTGAGCGTATTTTTGGAACGTTGCATACGCTCATTAATATTTATTAAAAGGGAAGACTTGGCGTTGGGGATGTAAACTGCACTAAACTTCATGAGCTCATGCACACAACATGCTAATTATCTATGTTATCTCCAACGCCATACGTGTGAGGAGTGGAGTTATTCGGGGAAGTGTGCTTGGCCTGTTCTTATTTTGTATATTTGTCCATGATGTACAAGGTTAATTTTAGAATGGTAGGCTTTTAAGGTATGCCGACTATTTAGAATTTACTTATCGATACAAGCCGTCAAAATGCAACCCCGTGCTTAAACTCCTAAAAGTGATATTTTTGCTTTTGTCCAGTGGTGCTGCACATGGTGCCTTTCCCTTTCTTGGCAATAATGGTCCATTATGGTTGTTGGCGAGGACCATCAACCTCAGGTAATCAAAGATGACCATGACTTAAATTTGCCTGAAGTTCTTTAGGGTCTAGGCATATTATATTTCAAGAGTCTTAATCTTTCAGAGCATTACGCCTGATTGTTTCCAATGCACGCAGAACTACCGGGTTTATCCTCCAAAATTTTAAAACTAGCGATATTAGACTGCATCTTTATAAAATGTACACTATGCCTGGTCTGGAATACGGCTCGTTTCTATTTGGCCTTCTGCGCGCTCGTGAACGGAAGAAACTAGAATTGGTCCAGCATTTCTTTAGTTAAAAGGTTTTTCCATCAGATCACCGTAATCTAATGTATCAAGAACGCTGTGAGCTTAAAGAATTGATCCCTTATGGTTTTTCCGCTTGCAGAAGGGACTATTTTTACTTTTTAAACTTTTAAACAGTCGTATATTTAATCCCCTTACCACTGTGAGGCAACTTGACCACTCTCGGCGCAACAGTCATAGCAATGTCTTTTTATTTGTTCCATTAGCTCGCACAGCTATGTATCGCCAGTTTTTTTCGGTAAGCGCCATAGCCATATGGAATAAACTACCACAGAATATAAAAATCCTGTGAAGTCATCCTTTGTTTAAGAGAAATGTTGCTATTTTTTGCATTCAGAACAGCTTTCATGAATTTTGGGTGCCGACACGGTCGAATCTGTCGTCTGGCTCGAAGGAACGCGCAGCATTTGAGCCCGACTCCAGTTCTTACCTCAAGGACGATGACGCCGTCTCTGCAGCCTACAACCGTTGACTTCATCGGCAGACCGTGAGCAACCGTCCACGGATGCACTCTTGCTGGAGCTGAATCCCGGTTCCTTAAAAATATGGAGAGAGTGTTAAGACACTGCACTTGTGCTAGCCCTTTCCCGCTATCATCCCACGAGTAGCAGTTTTTCTCCTGAGTAACATAAACTTAGGAAAAAACACTAATAAATATTTGCATCCATGAGGTTTTTCACTTATCTACTGATCCGTTCTGTATATTTCGTCTGATATGTCTTGTAATCCGGCCTTCAATACAATTTTTTTATTATTATTATTAATAAATGAGCAGTGTTTATTCAAGATAATGGATGAAATCAAACTTGCCGTGGACCATTTAAAACCTGGCTTTATAACCCTAACTGAAACATGGTTAAATCAGCCAATTGGAGTGGCAGACATCAGGCTGGATGGATTTTAGATTATCCCCATGAGTTGAAATGGACGTAAGTGCGAGGGAATCGCAATGATTAAACGAGATGGTATTGAATACGTCTCGAATAGGGTCCTCACCAAATTGGAACACGTTTTGCGAAATTCATAGTTAAACATTGAATGTCCAAACCAACTAGCACTCCATATTGCCATGGTATAGAGAGCCCCAGGACAGCGGATGGACAAGGATGAAGCACGCATCACAGAGGTAAAGCAAATCTGTCGTAGCAAACATTTATTAATACTTGGAGATTTAAACTCTCCAGACATAGATTGGGAATCTATGAATTGCTTGCGATTGGAAATCTCATTTGAGCAGGAATTACTTCAGTTCGTTACTTGCGAGTTCCTAACCCAACACGTCACAGTGGTCATGCGTACCCAAAATGGGCAGCATTCAAGCTTTTTGGATCTCATCTTTAGTATAGATGACACATATACCCTTGAATTAATTTCTCACACCCCCCTTGGTCGAAGTTCTCTTTGCATTCTTGCTTGGGAGTAAATTCATTTTTCTGTACCCAGACTACGAACAGTTTTGGAAGGAAATGTATGGAAACGGGATATAAGAATTTAAGAATTTATATTTGGTTAGCATTGGCAAGGCACTGTCTAAGCAAACATTTGTAATGAAATAAAGTTATGAAAGTCTGTGCAGATAAAATGCAGAAATACTTAATAATGTAGACAAAACATGTCCTACTAGGTCAACAGTTACCGATGTTTTGAAATTAATGGTGAACTAGAAAAATAGGCAGTGAAAAAACTCCTACCTTAAAAATGGAGGCAGAGTTCAATAGACCTTCATTTTCGAATGGAAGATAGGAGAAAAAGCTGCTTAGAAAGATAAGGTCAAGTGGTAGAGTAGGGTAATACTAATGTAGCATTTCAGAATGAGATAATGAAACCTCGAAATGATGCATTCTTGATCACTAAGGCGTATGAAACAAAATCTACGCAAATGCGTCAATGAACTTAAGTCCTCAAAATCTTAGGATCCAGAATTGAATTCTGATGATGGTTAGTATCCAAAGAAACGGTAGCATTTTATACTGTGGACAACCGAATGTGTACGTCTGAATGACGTCATTGTTTGGATGACTGGTGACATAAGGAGACATCATAGTTCATGGGCGACTCAAGGTAGCGAAAATATAGTTTCAAGAGGGTCACTTAAATTCCCGACGGTCCTTTCTCCGAGTCATGGGAAAGATACTGGGAAAAGATGAGGAAAATAAAAAGGTTAAATAGAATCAGTGTTAAGATAAATGTGCAGTTTTCACTTGAATGCAGATAGACTAGTTAACGACCTTATTTCAATTGGCAAATTATTCCTGAGAAAGCTATACCTAGAAGCAAAGAAGAGCTAGAGTTTACATGTGGATAATGCAGGGGTAGGTAAAATTAGTGCAGCATTTCTTAGGTTATAAGGAAGACTAACGGGGGTTATGACAGACAGCTTGGGGAGAGTAGAGTCATTATTTATTCGTAAAAGAAGACAAAAGCCTGCTTCCAGTCCTTTGACCCAAAGAAATGTTAGCTTCGTTAGCTGGCATCTTGTTGAGTAGGAATTAATTAAAAGAGTCGGAAACAGGAGTTTTTTGTGAAATTTCTTTGGACATTTTCAATTTTTGAACGGCTAGATTCGTTCATTAAACCAAAGAAAGGATACAAAAAAATTCAAGAACGGGAAGAACAAACATACGATAAAGTCTTAATTTAATTTCTGGAAGGTAGAAATTATAAGAAATAAAACCACAAATCTGAGCAGCTTTGGCTGTAATTCTATCGGTATGAGGCGAAAGATCTACTTTATTGGTGTAGCTTAAGCCCAAGTCCTTGATGAAGGAACATTCAATCATAAAGCAAACTTCAAAAATAAGAGGTTGCGGCAGCCTTACAGGTCCAAAACTCATATAGCGACACTAAGTAGGTGAGAACTCCATTAGCCATTTGGAGCTCCACGCCGAAAGAGCGTCTAAGTCCGAATGAATTTGTTCTAGTTATCGTTCGGTCGTAGACTTAGAGAAGGAACACACGCATTTGTGGTCATCAGCATAAAAAAAGATTGAGAATGTTTAACTATCGATGAAACATCATGAATATACAGTAAGAAAAACAAAGGACCTAATACGGTACCTTGAAGGACAGCAATTAAAATCGGGTTAGCACTTAAGTATGAAGACCCCACTTAAACGTTTTGTTTTCGATCATTTAGGTATGATCTAATAAAGTCAGTAAGGGAACTATGACATCCTATAGCTTTTAGTTTAGCAAGAAGTCGTCTATGAGGCACTTTATCGAATGCCATACACAGATCAAAATAGATAACTACCACAGTGAGATGATCATTACGAAGAGAGGTTAGTAGATTTAGAACAGACATGTGGCAGGTTTAACAAGAGCGGTCCGGTAAAAAGCCGTGTTATGAAAAGCTGATAATTTGATTACTTATGCAAGAATCCGTGATTTGTTTTGCAATTGGTGTTTCGAAGAGTTTAGCAAGAGAGGGCGTTTTATGAACACTGCGATAGTCATTAATGTCAGATCGGAAACCAGATTTAAAAACTGGAATTATAATAGAAGTTTTTCAATAAACGGGGAAGAAACCATTTTTGAGAAATACTGAGAATAATTTGCTTAGTAAAGGTGGAAAATCGCTTAACTGTTTAATAAGTGAGTTTTAAATATTATCAGTTTCAACCGAATGTAAATTTTTTGGGTGAGCTATTTCTTTATGAATACGTGAAGGAGAGAAATTAATGGTTGTTAGAAGTGGATTTTAATTTAAAAGCAGAGGCATTGAGGGGAGTTAGGCTAGTTATAGTGGTAAAGCGGTTAGCAAAAACGAATTTAACAATTCTGTTTTGCCCAAATGCTCTGGTAACTGATCTGACCTGTTGGGACGTGTTTGAAAAACTAATAGTTTAAACCAATTTCTGATATTTTAAGTCACTTTTAGTCACTTTATTGAGGGAATTAGGCTTTCCCCCTTGAGCTTCCTGTTCACATTCAAAAATGATAAAAGAATAAACGTTTACAGCAATAACTCTGACAAATGTAAAACGTAAGGTCATCGAAATATGTGGGCCAGGTATCAGCTGCCACTACTGACACAAACTTTATTATATGTACAATAGTTTCTCAGAAAATGAGTATGCAGTTTGCATTTAAATGTGTTGACAGTTTCTGAAAGGACCACCTAATCAGCGAGTCCGTTCCATGCACCAACGACCCTCTGCGAAAAGGCGTTCTGACGGACGTCCGTGTAGACCAAATTCCTCTGCAGTTTAAAGGGATGACCCCGCAGATGTTCCGTCTCAGCCAATTCAAAAAAGTCAGCAAATTCTTGGGCAAACTCGCGGCCTCTGATCATCCGGTAGGTTTGGATGAGGTCACCGCGTAGTTGCCTTTAATTGATACTAAAAAAATCAAGTTCCAATAGTCTGGTTTCGTAAGGCAGATGACTGAGATTCTTGACCATCTTCGTAGCCCTCGCCTGCACTCGTCCGAGCTTTAGATAATCCTTTTTTAAACCACGTATGCCAGGCTTGGACGGCATATTCCAAGTGAGAGCGAACGAATGCTCCGTAGGTTTTTCGGAATAGTTCCTTATCAATCTGCACAAATCCACATCTGAGCGCAAATAAAACTTGTGTTGCACGTTAAGCTGCCTTTACACACTGTGACGATGGTTTAAGTGAGGCGTTTATTAGATCACCGAGGTCCTTTTATTCCTCAACAATGGAAATGGGCTCTCCATTGAGAAGGTATTGGTAGGAATCATCCTCCTTACTGGTCTTTCTGGTACGGAGTCTTTGGACCACACACTTCCCAACGTTAAAATGTTATCAGCACCATTGATTTCTCCATAGAACTAATTCGTAAGCAAATAATGTATCTGGAAAACTCGCACTCTTCGGGGACTGACGGTATTCCAAACTCAGTTATTATGAGAGTGCCGAGCTTCCCCGATCGCTTAGCCATGTATTCTCAGTTTATCTTTCAAACGGATTCTTTCCTGATTCATGGAAGAAATCTATTATTCTTCCTGCCTTCATGTTGGGATCTTGTTCGGACGTCAATAATTATCGTGGCGTTCACAAAACCCCGGCTCTAGCAAACATTCTTGAAAAAATTATTTCTAATCAAATTCTTGACTTTTGCTTAGAAAATAAGCTCTTAAGTGACTAGCAATATGGGTTTCGACCTGGGAGATCATGCAAAGTGTGTCACTTATATTTTCTTTACCTCGTCAATTCCCTCCGTAATGAGTAACAGTCAGTGGTTGTGATGTACTTTGACCTGAGCAAAACCTTTGACAAGGTACCGCACAGACGTCTGCTGTTGAAACTGGAAGCCCTTGGCATCTGGTCTCCTCTCCTTCACTTCATTGATTCCTACTTGTCTAACCGCAGCCAGAAGGTCTTACTAGGTAAAAGCTACTCGACGCCTCAGCCGATCACGAGTGGCGTTTTTCAAGGCACGGTTCTAGGTCCCCTTCTCTTCATTCTGTTCATAAACGAACTTTCAACTAAACTCACAACTTCAAAAAATTTAGTTTGCGCTGACGATCTCAAGTGCATTTATTCATTGTATAAAGACAATGGCAATAGTTGCATTGATAAAATCAACACTGATCTACTTACACTCTCAAGTTGCAGCTGTAGTTGGCAGATGGTGTTTTCTTAACCCAAGAGTAGTTTCATGTGTTTTGGCCCCACCAAGCTACCTGGACCCCTAGTATTTCATAATAGTACACTTTAAGAACGATCAACCATAAGAGACTGAAGTCTAAGTTACACGAATAAGCTAGCATTATCGCCTCGTGCAGATTGAATTTCTGCAAAGGCTGCGCAGATATGTGGTTTTATTTTCCTCATCTTTTCCAAGTAGCTTTCCCATGACTCGCAGAAAGGACCATCGGGAATTTAAGTGACCCTCTTCAAACTATATTTTCACTACCTCGAGTCAACCATGAACTATGATGTCTCTTTATATCACCACTCATCCAAACGATGAAGTCATTTGGACGTACACATTTGATGGTCCACAGTCTAAAATGCTGCCATTTCTTTGGATACTAAACATCATCAGAATTCAAACTGGATCCTAAGATGCCGAGGACTTCAGTTCATTGACGCATTTTCCATCACCAACTCTTGGCAACCTTGATACTCTCATCCAATTTTGCAACCCCGACGTTGGTCTCCAGGTTTAGTTGATGTTCAAGGCAGGTTCTGATGGTTTTGCCTCTTTGATTGGTGGACTATGCAGTCAGCAAGGTCGCATCTCGTTTTGACCCTGGTGTCCATGATGAGTTCCTCCTCTGTCACCTCCACTGGTGGTTACAAACAGTAGCTCTGCCTGCAATATTATCTCTCACACGACAAGGAGCGTTCCGAACCCTCATACGTTGTCAGCAACATACCAATACTATCCCATTACATCTAGCTATTAATTTTTCAGTGAAGCAGTTTTTGTCTCCTAATTGTTTTTTTAAATTGTTGGCTCGCCGACCTCCGCCTCCGATTAAACCGTAGGAGTTTTTTTACTGCTTCTTTTCTAGTTCACCGTATATGTCAAAGATTGTTGACTATTTTTTTAAAAATTGCAAATCGTTCTGAATCGGATATGCCAACCATATTGTTCATTTCTGCTGTTATTATGGCTACTCACATAGTGCAGCAAATATCCACTTTGTATTTATTTATACCGTGATACTAAGTTTTAAATGACGGGGGTCTCTGGGTCTTAAATATAAAATTTATTTATTTATTTATTTTATATCACATAAATTCTTCCTTCCGGAAATAAACTAAAACCTACACCGCACGTTTGTTCTTCCAAAACTTAGAATAATGCTGTCCCCTCTTTGGACTGATGAACGCCTCTGACCGCAGTAAGATTGAAAAATTTCAGAGTTCTTACTCGAAGAATATTTTCTCTTCCTCGATCAAGTGTCTCTTATACGGATAGACGCCAGTTAGCAAACATTAAATATCTTTGGGTTAGAATACTCGAAGCTGGTCTCTGCTTCCTGTTTCGCGTTAACTCTAGCCCAAATCTCCCACGATTAAACGCTCTCCCTCCGGTAGATCAACCCTATGCCACTCGTAATTCCTCCATGATCATTTCACCACCCTTTAGCTTCACAACCTACCGTTCTCAGTTTTTGCCTCCAAATATGATTTAATCTGGAAAATTCTTCCGCTGCAAATTAGGTTGTCGTCTACATTAGCTATTTTCAAAGCAAAATAACGCAAACATTTAACTTCGGTAGATATAAAGTCCTTTTTGTCTGTTTCCTTCCCAAACTCGCAACTTTTGGATTTTGAAAAAGGTCCTCCTGGTATTTGTCGCAGCTCCCTTGATATTATTTTATTTTATTTTATATGTCAAGGATTGTTGACTATTGTTTTAAAAATGTCAAATCGTTCTGAATCGGATATGCCAACCATATTATTCCTTTCTGCTGTTAATATGGCTGCTCACATAATGAAGCAATTATCAACTTTGTATTTATTTATACCGCAATACTAAGTTTAAAATAACGGGGCTCTCTAGGCCTTAAATATACAATTTATTTATTTATTATTTATACGTTGATTCAGCATGAAGTAATAGAGACGCGGTACCGAAATGGGCAGCAGTCAAGTTGTTTGGATCTAATCAGATCTGATTTCGATAGGCGCGCACTTCAAGAGGATCTCAACCGTCTTAGCAGCTGGTCTGCTTGTTGGCTCTTAAATTTTAACGTTGGGAAGTGTGTAGTCCTAAGACTGCGTACAAGAAGGACCAGTGAGGAGGATGATTCCTACCATTACCTTCTCAATGGAGAGCCCATTTCCATTGTTGAGGAATAAAAGGACCTCGGTGTTCTAATAAACTCCTCACTTAAACCATTTTCACAGTGTGTAAAGGCAGCTTAACGCGCTACACAGGTCTTATTTGCGCTCAGACGTGGATTTGTGCAGATTGATAAGGAACTCTTCCGAAAAACCTACGGGGTATTTGTTCGATCTCACTTGGAATATGCCATCCAGGCCTGGCGTCCGTGATTTAAGAAGGATTATCTACAGCTGGAACGAGTGCAGGCGAGAGCTACGAAGATGGTCAAGAATCTAAGTCATCTGCCTTACGAAGCCAGACTGGTTGAACTTGATTTGTTTCCTCTAAATTACAGGCAACTACGCGGTGATCTCATCCAAACCTACCGGATTGTCAGAGGCCGCGATTGTGCCCTAGAATTTGCTGACTTCTTCGAATTGGCTGGGATGGAACATCTGCGGGGTCATCCCTTTAAACTGCAGAGGAAGTTTGTCCACACGGAAGTCCGTCGGAACACTTTTTCGCAGAGGGTCGTTGGAGCATGGAACGGACTCCCTGACGAGGTGGTCCTTTCAGAAACTGTTGACACATTTAAATTCAAACAAGATACTCATTTTCTGAGATACTATTGTCAATATAATGAAGATTGTGTAAACAGTAGCAGGTTGCGCCTGGCCCACACATATCGATGACCCTACATTTCATTTGTCAGATATATCACTGTAAACGTTTGTACTAATGAAATTTTTGCATGTGAATAGGGAGCTCAAGGGCGAAAACCTACTTCCCTCAATAAAGTGACTTAAAGTGACTTAATCATTAGAAGAGATGACAATTGCATCCTTGCATTAAGTTATTACGTTCCGTTTGGACGAAGTGATCATTGTGTTCTTGCTTGGGAGCACAGTCATTTTTCTGCACCCAAACGTCGTGCAGTTAGCGATAGAAATGTTTGGAAAGGGGATTAACTCAACATGAAAGAATTACTGAATTGGAAAGACTGGAGCCCTGCACGTGTACCTGACATAAACGCTGCCTGGTTCTTCGTTAGTAACTTGATTCAGCAGTTGGTAGAGAAATTCTGCCCACTTAAAAGGCGATTTCGCGGCAACCGACCCAATTGGGTGACATCGAAAATAAAAGGGAACCTCAAAAAGAAAAGAAGACTGTGAAGAACATTTGCCCGATATCAACAACCCCAACATTTTTCCGCTTTTAAGAAACTGCGAAATCGGTGTCGGAATCTTCTGAGAAAAGAAAGATCAGCCTTTGAGTCAGAAATAGTCAAAGACATAGCATGAAATTCGAAAAGGTTTCATGCTTACCTTAATAAGGCAAAACGAAATCGCGACAGCATTCCTTGTCTTAAAGACAATCAGGAAAACAGGTTAACACAGTAAGAAAAACTCTGAAACAGCTAGAGCCCACTAAATCACCTGCCCCAGGTGGCATATCCACAAAAGTTCTGAATCAACTCACAGAGCAGCTGGCCTCTCCACTCTCCAAGATATTTGAAAGTTCGATGGAGGCGGGGGCTCTGCCTACCGAGTGGAAGATAGCCAACATAACCCTCATCTATAAAGGAGGAGAGAGGACATCATAAAACAGTTCCCGACCAGGCAGCCTCACAAGTATCTGTTGCAAAATGATGGAGAAGATAATCAAAACGGAACTGATGAGGCATCTTTAAGAGAATAACTTGCTAAGTTCATATCAACATGGACTTCGAAGTGGTCGATCCTGCCTCGATCCTCAGTAGAGGCTGGGGGATATCATTCATGGAAGTTGGGGTGGCAGTAGCGGTAAGTATGGCAGGAGCGGAGGGTGTGCATGGGTATCAGTGTTGTCGGCATTGTGGTGCATTCCGCTGTCATGGATGCGCATATGACCGAATAGACCCATGCGATGAGTGAATGCGCAAGGAAAGTGAGAGCAGTGAAGGCAGCGATCTGTGCTGTGTGTTGATGCTCCAGGCACTGGTTCACCAGTCTCTGTACGATGGATTTGCAAGTGACCGACAAGGCCGATGCGTGATGTAAATAAGCGTTCGAATAGAGGACAATTTAGGAGAAAGTCCCCATCGCTGGTGGTGACGGCGGCACCTCGGCGGCGGTGGCGAAGGCGGTGGTGGATGTGGTGGTGGGGGGGTAACACGTGATGTGTATTGGGATGTGGTCTCTATGATGGTGGGTGTAATGGAATTGATGCCAGGAGTGCGGGTGGGGGAATCAGAAGGAGGGTTGGCAGAATTTGACGTAGAAATTGGAATTGTCGGATTGTTGGGGCATTGCGTCCGAAGATGTCCAACCAGGCCGATTCGCGCGCGGAAGATGCGTTGACAGTGCGGGCATGTTGGCAGGGCCTGGGCATTGGCGGTGTTGGTCCGGGGCGCTGGTAACTTTCGTGCCGCTCTTTTGGCCTTGGCGGCGGCGATCCGGTTGGCCTCATAGATTGCTAAACCAGTCTTCACTGATCTTCTACATGCCGGTCTATCCTGGGCGAGGTCCTCCCAGGTCGCCGAGTTGATATGCAGTTGCTTCAGCGATTTCTTCAGTGTCCTTGTAGCGTTGTTTTTAACCTCCCTGCCGGCGAGAACCCGTAGCGACATCTCCGTAGAAAATTCGTTTGGGTAGTCGCTCGTCGTCCATTCTTACCAGGTGGCCGCTCCATCGCAGTTGCACTTGCCTCAGCATGGCATGGATGCTGATGATTCCGGTCCGCTCCAGGACTTCCGTGTCCGGGGTCGTGTCTTGCCATCACAGCTTCAGTTTTCTGCGAAGGCAGCTGAGATGGAAGTGATTCAGCTTCCTGGCTTTGTTCGAGAAGACGGTCCAGTTCTCCTCTCCGTAAAGGAGGGCCGTCAAGACGACGGCCTTGTACATCTTCAGTTTGGTGTTCAGGTGAATACCGTGGCGGTTCCACATGGAGACCTGCAGCTGGCCGAAGGACTGACTGGCTTTGGAGATCTGTTGGGCAACCTCGTTACCGATTCTCATGTTGCGGGACAATGTGCTTCCTAGATAAGCGAAGGTTTCCACATTTTTGAGTTGAGCACCGTTGACATTGATTTGGGGAGCATTTTATTCCGTGCTGGGTGGTGGCTTGTGTAGGACAACCGTTTGGTTGTACTGGTTGTTAATCCAAAATTGGCGCAGCCTGTGGCGAATAGATCCATGCTCCTTTGCATGTCCTCCTCCGTCACAGTGTTAAGGGTGCAGTCGTCCGCGAAGAGCAAGTCCTGGACTGTAGTCGTAAACACACGCGTTGAAGCCTGTGTACGCCGACTTTTGAGAAGGTGTCCGTCAGTTCTATAGGCGATGCGGATCCCAGGCTGCACATCACGGTAGGCGTCCATCAGCATAGCAGAGAACATGAGACTGAGCAGGGTGGGGGCCAATACACAGCCCCGCTTCACTCCGTTAGTCACTGCGAATGCTTCGGATACCGTCCCGTTGTCAGTGACGCGCGCCGTCATCCCGTCATGAAGCTGACGCACCATGTGCGTGAACCGCTCAGGACAGCCAAATTTCTGCATGACTTTCCACAGTCCGTCGCGATTCGCCGTGTCAAAGGCTTTCGTTAGATCCACAAAGGTAGTCTATAGGTGAGTTCGCATATCCTGGCACTTCTCTTGTAGCTGGCGCGCGGCAAAGATCATGTCGGTTGTTCCGCGGTGGCGGTGGAGGCCAAATTGGCTTTCCGGGAGCAGGTCCCGCTCTACGTGACCGTTCAGACGATTGAGAAGTATATGGGCGAAGATCTTCCCGGCGATGTTGAGCAACGCGATGCCTCTGTGATTATCACAGAGTTGCCGGTTCCCCTTCCGCTTTTAGAGATGGACGATGGTCGGGTCTTTGAAATCCCGAGGAACTTGTCCTTGGCGCCACATCTCCTGAAGGTGTTGTGAGTTCTGCCATCAGCCGGGACCACCCGTGCTTGTAGACTTCCGGTGGGATTGCGTCGGATCCCGGTGCTTTACCGCCGGAAATCTGCTGCAT
Organism: Schistocephalus solidus; assembly: GCA_017591395.1. Taxonomy (NCBI): domain Eukaryota; kingdom Metazoa; phylum Platyhelminthes; class Cestoda; order Diphyllobothriidea; family Diphyllobothriidae; genus Schistocephalus; species Schistocephalus solidus. The sequence continues at coordinate 31,103 of WEDG01005078.1, forward strand.
GGCCCGGATGGTTTCTGGGAGGGAAGACGGCAGATCCAGGTCATTGTTCGTGCCCACTTGAGGGAGTCGATCAATGGCAGCATCGAAGACGGCTATTGAGTAATTGAGGACACGTCTTACGTGCTCGGCCGGGCGCCGTTGTGCCGTCAGAGCTGAGCAGCGTTGCGGTTCCCTTGATGCAGGGCCGTAGGTGGCCTTGATGCCTTTGAAGAAGTTTTTCATTTTATAACTATCCGCATAGCTCTGGATTTCCTTAGCCTTTTGGACCATCCAGGCGTCCTAAATCTCCCACAGCCCTTGCTGTACAAGGAGACGACATCTGAAGAAGGCTGCTTTGGTGGGTGCTGTCCAGAGGTCAATGTAAGCTTTGTATAGTCGGTTCTTCTCCGCGAGTAAGATGCTGATGTCAGTGTCATTGTCATCAAACCAGTCCTGGTGTTGACGGCGTGCGCTTTGGAGGACTTCGAGTGTGGTAGACTGGATCAAGTTCCGCAATCGACACCATCGTGTCCTTATGGATGCGTTATCATCTGGACCATGCAGATCCTCCAGTTTCTGGGTAATGTAGTTAATGAACTCAAAGCAGGGAGCAGGCCAATTTAACAAAACAGTATTCAAATAACCTTGTGCTCGCTTACCTTTGGGTCTTCTGCATGGTTGCAGACGAAGCCTCATCTTGGAGATGACGAGGCAGTGATCCGTCCATCCATCGGTATCAGGGAGCGCTTTTGTCACTAACAAGTCCTGTTTATCTCGCTTTCGGACGAGAACATAGTCCAAGAGGTGCCAGTGTCCCGACCGGGAGTGTACCCAGGTCGCCTTTTGCCACAGCAGGAGGCGGAAGAAGGTTTTGGTCAGCAGGAGACGGTGTTCCGCACAGGTTCGCAGAAGGAGGCCGTTATCGTTACGGCTACCGATACCATGGGGACCCAGCGCTCCTCTCCATGAGGCACGGTCTGTCCCGACGCGGGCGTTAATGTCACCTAGGACAATTAACTTATCCACCATCGACACAATCGCCAGGAGGGCGAGTAGATCCTTGTGGACTTTGTCCTTTGCCGCATTGGGGGGAGGCGTAGGCACAGATGATGGTGGTGAACTTGTCTCCCGAAGAGGCCGGCGGAGGCTGATCAGGTGATCATTACGGCCCTTCGGTAGACAGGGCAGTAGTCCCACGATGTCGTTACGGATGGCAAAGGCAACACCAGCGTCGCGTCGCTCTGCCTTTGGCCGACTGCTCCAGAAGGTGTAGCCGGCACGCACCTCCTCCATCTGGCCCTGCTCAGAGAATCGGGTCTCGCTGAGAGCAGCAATGTCCACGTTTTAGAACACCAGTTCCCGAGCAACTAGCACTTTCCTCCGTTTCGGCCGGTTTCTCCTGGAATTGTCTAAAATGGATCGAACATTCCAGGCTGCTAAAGGGAGCAAGCTCACTCGAGTAGTCCAGGAGGTACCCCGGAGGGTACGGTGAGGGGAATTGGCAGAGGAGTTGTTGTTAATATTGTTTAGACTTTTTCGACTGCATGCAATATCAGTTTGCTAGCCACGGTCTGCTGCACCTGTCGTGAGACACAGCATTTGCTTGGAGCACCTTTTATAGCCCCCTCCCCCGCGAAGGGGATAAGCAGTTCTGACCCTAAATAGGGCTGCTGAGTCATCCCAGGTGGCTACTGAACACCACTTTGTGTCAAGATTTGGGTTAGTGAGAGAACGACCGATTTCCCTGGGCCGCCTACGTGGTTGCATGTTGCCCTCGCCGTAGCACTTTTTTGACCGTGGGGGAGGAGGGAAGGGTGAGGAGAGAGAGTCGTAAAGAGGGGAGAGATTATGGGGAGGAGGAGAATTAGGAGGGGAGAGGGGAGTGGGCTGGAAAGAGGAAAGATAGGTGGCAGGGAGGATGGGAGGACGGGAGAGGGGGGAGAGCAGGGGGGAAGGGAGCAGACTTACCGGGTGTGAAGACACGCACAACTCCGGAAACCCTCACCTGGTTTAACCCGCCAGTCATGGCGGTTGCTAGGGGTGTGGTCGCTGAGAAGAACCAGCTTATAGGAGCCACAGGTGAGAGTTGGGTACCAGCTAGAGACGGTCACAGGAGCATTCACCACTCATGCGAGACAGATGGAGTGACCAGTTCTACCTGTGTGATGCTACCCCTAACTAGTACCCCCTACAGCCCTCACGCGATAGTTGGACCGTTGATTTAGACGAGGTCCACCGTACGTTCCACAGCAGGGTTGTGCAGGTACGGTGACTTGCGCGTGATTTGGTTAAAAGTGATAGTAGACTTGCTCTGCATCTACCGCCTACTCTCCTCCTCCATCTATCCCCGTTGTTAAGACAGAGTCAAGAAGACCGCAGATGGGAGAAGGGGCATGTGGCAGGTGTGGCCGGGGCCCCTAGGCCCTAGACGTCCCTAGGCGTGCCACCACACCCCCATGTTCGGCATTTGTCCTGGGAGCGCAACCCGAATAATACCTGCGGCGCCCTGATGTGGCCCCCGTGTTGGTCCAAGGCATCTACCACGTGGCCCGTTGATGGGGCACACACCCCTCCCACACATGGCAGTTCGACCGTCGATTTCGACGAGGTCCACCGTATGCCCCACACCAGGTGGTGCAGGGACGGTGACTTGCGCGTGAATTAGTTTTAAGTGATAGTAGCCTTGCGCTGCAGCTACCGCACTCTCTCCTCCTCCCCCACCTGAGCCCAGTGTCAAGACAGAGTCAAGAAGACCGGAGATGGGAGAGGGCGCAGGAGGCTGGCGCGGCCGGAGCCGCCCTGGGCGTACCACCACACCTGGCTCGGATCTTACGGACAGGGAGTGCCATAAAGGCCACATTAAGAAGGAGCCATTGCAACCTGACTCTCAGTCCGCCAGTCAGCCACTCCACACAAAACACACATTCCGTCAATTGGCAACCTTCCAAGCCACGGCTTTTAGCGCACCGTGATAGTTTCAAGCGCGTCAGATTGTTTATAGTGAGGAAAATACGCTGAGCTCTCGATCTCACTCTCTCCCCCACCCCCACAATCAGACCACTGTCCGAGCCGGTCAGTTGTCTGATGCGGAAGCGGGTAGTAGATCAGAGGTAGTATGCACTCCGAGGAAAAAGAGAGAGGGCAGAGGTCATAGGGGACATACTCGTACCATTGTGCCTTGAGGCTCAATCTCGAACCCCATCAGCAGCCGTCACGTGCCTAGTATTACGGAGAGAATGAAATTCCCGATAAAGACACAGAAGACTGGAATGGTCATTTGTTGCCTATTTGCCATCATCAGCCAGCCATATCGGTCCCTTACTTTCGCAACACCCGGTTAGAAGTCAAAAGCCCTAACCATTGATCCACTGGCTCATTTTCCTGTCCGTTGCGATCCAGTATACCAAGTGGTAGTGGGGCACGCATTGATTACGGTAGGGGACATACTCGCCCCGCTTTCGATCTCACCCTCATTTCTTTGTCCCAAGGGCTTGGTGACTGTCCGATACCGTCAGCCGGCTGATGACCAAATTGAGAACAGTGGCCAACCGCATGGGAATGCCTGCTTCTAGGCGTGCCTCAGATTTCCTCGTGTACGGTAACAGCACGAGGCTCACGCAGACACTGAGATAGCGAATTAAATTTCAACCACTTTTTGTCCATTTTCTGTCATAGTTTGGCAGATTTGCCTTGCTTAAGGAGTCCTTTGAACTGTATTTTTCGTCTGCTTAAATGCAAGCTTAAGTAAATTGAATAGTCCATTATCCTTAGTATACGAAGCTTAATAGCTAAGAAATAACAGTCCAGATTTTGCTTCTCGTAAACAGATAAAAATCTGTAACATTAACGAATTCTTACTGATTTTTATCGAAAAAAACCAAAGATGCGATTGATTAGTTTTACTGATTCAGACATTGTACGAACTTTATGCTCAACATGACGGTCATTATAAATCCCCAAGAGACTGTCTTTGTGTTTTAACGGCAGCTGTCTTTAAGTGCTTAAAAGCAGATCCATACCATAGTTACCGGTTAAAAGTTTAACTCCAGGATTTGCAGTTGCTGTTGAGGCATTGTGTTGTAAAGGGATTGAGATGTTTACATGTCGGAATAGCGCTAATCAGTTTAAGTATCGGTAACGGTAGGCTATGTACAGCAACAAGAAGGCCAGAAAACCCAGGCTGGTGTAATATGGGACCAGTGGTAATAGCGGCTTTATGGGTTGAGCATTGCAACGGGTAACATAAGCTGCATACGGTCCTTGCAAAATTGCACGTGTTGTTCTTTCTGCCCTTTGAATTTACGAAGTCAATAGAGTGCATCTGATATAAAGGCTTCAAGAATATGATAGCCATAGCGGATAGTGGCCTGAAAGCCCTAGGATGGCTTTATCCCCTGGTTTCACCCGAACAGTCTTCAGTAGAATCCAGTTTCTTCGACATCGGTGTAAAAATTATAATTGTTCTTGCGTGAAACATTCGCGAATTTCACACTTTTCCATCGTCCAGCATAGAGCAAACCACGAGCCTGGGGTTCCTAGCTTTCTTGGTTCTGCACATAACCTACCATTAACCAAGTATCTTTTCGTTTTCTAACTGACAGCATGGGACCACGATCAAATTAGTTGAAAGGTCCTCTTGGGTCCGTTCGGACAGACGTGATCGCTTCAGAAATTATTCCGTTCGCAAATGAGATGGGAGCGCGGTCATTAGAACAGTAGATTTATCACTCTGGGCTTTCAAACTCATATAAGAAGCCATCATCAGAGACTGTGTGCGTGCAACAAAACGTGAGCCTTTGGGTAGTCGAACAATAAGGGAGATTCGAAAGGGGAAGGTTGGCATCCATGAATGGGCCGTACTCGTACTCCTCGTACTCGTACTCCTCATACTCGTACTCCTCATACTCCTCGTACTCGTACCCCTCGTACTCCTCGTACTCCTTCTCCTCGTACTCGTACTCCTCGTACTCGTGCACGTACTCCTCCTCCTCCTCAGCTGGTGACGGCGTGTGTCCTTGACCGAGAAGTGGATCACGGCATTTGGCTGTATGGGTGTAGCGAGTAATAAAAGGGGGGCAGATAGATGTGTCTGTTGATAGAGTTTGTGTCATACAATTACGCTACTAGTAGACTCCACCCTTCTTGTTGTGCCTGTATCCTCGCGACGTTGAATTCATGGCCTTCCTCCAGCGTGAGGCGAGTCATTTTTTTGCCTGGCCTGTATAGTGGTAAGGACAGTCGTGGCATAAAATTTGGTTGACTACGCCTTGCGTTCAGTGTGGTTCTTGTACGCATTGAAGCAGCCGGACTAGAGACTATAACCATGCCTAAGTCGGCAGCAATTAGTTAATTTGCCTCTGACACGTTACTCATGTTGGTGTTTCTCTTCCGTTTATTCTTCCTGTACGCGTAAGGAAGCAGTGACTGATGAAAAGTTTTAGAAGTCCTTATTTGTCGAGTTGCAAGTTGCAATGAATTGTTACCCTTTCTAAGAATGCACATGCATAGATACTTTTGTTCAACATCGGGTGGTTGCTATGATAGCTGAGGAATTGTGTCCTGCCAGTCTCCATTCTATAAAATATGGTTTTAAGTTCATCATGGGAGTGGTGTGTGACAAGGACAGCGAGGAAAGGTAACTGTTCAGCTTCCTCTTCTTCTCTTGTGTATGGAAGGTCGGGAAATATGCCCTAAAGCAGGTTCTGCAAGCCTGGTAGCTCATCGTTCTCACTTGTGGCGAACGTATCGTCCACGTACCGGTGCCAAAACGCAGATTCATAGTGGTTGGAAGCGACGTCTTCCAGCTCAGACTAATAAATCTACTGTTCAAGTGATCCCACCTCCATCTTCCTTGGAACTGAATCCGGGACTCCATTTGTCCTTATTTTTTGTCCAGAAGAGCATATGTGAGCTGTTCACGAAGAAGCAGAAGTAAAATATGCCATAGGTAGGATATATGGGGTCACTGGCCTAACAAAGACGTTCCTACCTTTGCAATGCCCACCGCCCCCCCCCCACTCCTTTCTCATTTTAGGGCGCCCAAGCATTGCAATGCGAACCAGTTATTGATGTCCAACGAGGCGGTGCCAGACTGCGTTCATTCAGTTTGGCTCGTATGCAGGAGAACATCCGCGACCTTGAGAGCAGCCGCGACAATGACAAGCAATTCCACACCAATGACAGCTCTGCCGTAACCACTCCCTCCCCCCAACGATCAGGTGTTCTTCCGATTAGACGGGAACAAGGGTGCACAGTGCAAGGCAAGTCGATTCCTATTGGCCACTGGTACCAGAACAACGTAGCTTAGTTCTGGGTTGATCGGGTTTCCAACCAACTTCGGTTGGAAGTAGTAAAAGATGCGCTCGACAGGAAGTATTGCAGTGTGAGCTCGTGCTATTTACTATTATTAAGTACCATAGCAAATACTGTGACACGTAAGTAGCTAAACTCACCCATTGAGCTTTTCTTCCATTACACGTGTTATAAACAATCGGGTCGTTTAAAAGTCACATTTACGAGGATTCGTACAGCAATGTACAAATCAAGCACAGAATGAATATGAGCTCCGTCTCTCTCTAACGCTACCTCCTAACCACCTCTGGTTCCTGTTAGTTAACCAATTTTCATTAGTGATAATGGCCTCATTGTCACTGCTAAGCGATCCCTCCGCTGTGAAATAAAAGGACTAGATCCATTTTGATGATTTCGTAATTTTGACTTTTCGCGAATTTATGTCTCATCGCAATAAAACCCTTAAACCAGCCTGAAAGACAGATGATAAACGAGTAGACCAAAAATAAAATGACGTTTATAAACCCTCGTGTTGGTCTGAGCACCCTTCTTTAAACCCCGTCAGACCTGTCCACCAACCGGAAACGCCTTCGCTCGCAAAGGCGACCTCGTCCTTATCGGTGTGGCCAACGTCTACCTGCGCTGCCTTCTCTTTGTTACGGAATTCTCCTACCTGGCACCGATCATCAGTACCCAGGGCGAGGTAGGTATGACCCTATGTGGCAACGTCCAGCCAGTAGCCACCTGCTCTGCATGTTCCAACTCAGTTTGTATGCGTTAGATTGTAGGCAAGATCCTCATGGAGCTGACTTCAAGCCTTCTTCCGCCGGAGCCCCTGGAATTTGGACCTGGGGGTCAGAAGGGTACCTCTTTCCATCAGTCGGACTTGCCGGACCTTCTTGAGAGGAATGCCGGCAATTCAGGGTAAGAGGTTGTCGACTGTTTTCCTCCACCTCCTCTGTACCACTTCTGGTGAAAGGAATAATTTTCAAAACGCCCGTTACATTATTTTGCTCGAAAGATTTCACAAAACCCAAGGTACAGGAAGGTTAAAGTGTGTCCAAGAGAGTTCACAGACTTCCATAGATTCAGCCTAAGCAGATGGAATGTTTGCTAGCAACAAGAACATTACCGACAAATATAAAGAAGACTGGAATGGCCGCTTCTGGATTATTAGCCCTCATTAGCCAGTCCTGCGCAACCCCGGTTGTTGCGACACCTTTTACTTAGAAGTTCAATGCTCTAATCACTGAGTTACAGAATTTTTGTCCTGTCGGTTCCGATCGAAAACTATTTCTACACCGCAGGTTTATGCTCTCTTAACGCACTCTGATTGAGCACAATTGTAAAACAATCCGTATATATAATTCTCTGGACGCAAAAGGTTAGTCAGTAAAACTGATTAGAACTTGGGTTATGAAACACACAATAAGATTAGCTGAAATTTACCACTAGCAAAGGCCAAATAAAAGCAAACTTTCGTCGTTTGAGCCTCTTTCAAGTAGTTATTGAGGCCTTGGAAGCTCACTTGGGGACTTTGAAACAAACTTTGAATGCTAAAAGCCAATTTTTGAGATCATTCTAGTTTCTGGCAATTTCGGTTTATCCGTCAGAGAGGCATTTAGCATGTACGCATGTGAAACCTATTTATATGGTAGTTATATCTAGAAGAATAGTTTTTACCTGCTAAAGTGTTTGTGATATCTAAATCTATTGCAGTTAAAATAAAACAAATTCCCCTCCTATAAAAGACTCGATAGTTCAATCTTAAGGAAAGACAACATCCATTGTGCGCCGCACGGGTGGGCACATGACTGGGACTTGCGCGTGAATTAGTTTATCAGGGACAGACTTGCGAAGCTTCTAGCAACTCTCTCCTCCATTGCACCTCTGGTTCAGAGAGCAAGACAATATCCGGATAGCCAGCAGTGGTCCCCGACGTAGTAGATGACAAAGCGAAACAGAATGATATTACCGACAAAGACATAGCCTATATCACTAGCCATTCTGCGGCTGCTAGCGGGGCTCTAGGGGGATCCCCAAGGCACAAACGTAACCGAGCGTTGAGCGCCCATCTACCATGGTTAATATTCCCGATCGAAACGGAAAAGACTACGAGCTCGTGGAGCAGTAGCTCCTTTGAACGCTACCATCAGGTCCCCTGATTAAAAGGACATCTAAGGAAGGAAGGAAGGAAGCCTTCCTTTTTCATCGTCAATGTGAATTTAATCGATAGTTTGCCTGATTTACAGCATTTAGGAGGACCTATAAATAGGGTTCTCTGGTGGCAATTGGAAAGAGTTCATCAACGTAGTAACCGCAATGTTTTAGCTTATTGATCTGGTAGCTTATTTGAAATTTCTCTAGTTTGCCGATAAGGACGTCGGTCAAGAGAGGTCCAAGTGACGAGCCCATAGGAACGTAATATATTTGTCTATATAGTTGTTTGTCAACAATGAACTGCATGTTTAAAGTGAATCTTTGTGATAGGTACTTCAGCAGAATTTCTCGTCAGAATCCCTATTTCCTGTTACCTAGTCGATAAAAATTTGCAGATGTGATAAACTGTCTTGGTGATCGGAATGCTTGCAAAAAGCGATGATACGTCTAGCGAGAACAACACTATGCCGTTAAGTTTAAATTCTTTGACGTCGTTCATGCATTGTGTTACAGGCTCGAGTTTCTCTGCTATGCATTTCGCTATCGAATGATACGGAGAGTTTCGCATGTCCAAATCGACCGAAATAGCAAGCTGCCCTTATTAATCGTCTGTAAACAATACAATCCAGGGACATGTGTGCAGACTGGTCGGAGGTGTACGAGGTCACGGTAGCTTATAACAAGCCCTGCGTGAAGCCTTCTTAGACACTCGGTCAGTTTTGCATCTACTACAACCGTGCAAGTTTCTTGCTTGTCTAATTACCTGAACTTCTTCTGATCTGACAATATGGACCGAATCATCGCTACGTAGTCTGGTTTGTTCATTGAAATGCTGTCTGTTTCTTTATCTAACCTGGTTACCAAGATATATTTGTTAAACCGCTGTTGTTTTAACTTCTCCGCATGTGCTTTTGCCTGCAATTACCAAAGACTTGAAAGAAGATCCAGCGAATGAACGCCTTGGAAGGAAACCGATTGTCTTTAAAATTGACGAGAGCGTAAGCTCCTTTGTTCGCCACCGGACTCGGCTCACATCGAGCGTGTAAATACTCAAATAGGACCTCCCTAATCACGTACAGCCTTGGTCTTACTCGCTAACAGTGAATTAGACTTTAAAGCAAAAAGTTTGATGCCCATTATCAGCCCATCCCTTGATTAAACGCGGGATCACAGAGCAGGTGACATCTAGCGAGTGATCTGTTCATAGGAAATTTTTCCACCCCTCGTTATGAACACAATCGTAAAAACTAAAAAAGGCAACTGGAGAGATGAATGAAGTAAGGAAAAAAAAGTTAACCTGTGACAGTAATAATTTCAAATAAATGGTCACATTCTATGATGCAACATCCAGGGACGATGGAATAAACTTCGGTTTTTCATGTCGTTTTACATTAAAAACTTACTGATCTATGCGTGGCGGCTCTCCCGACGCTATAAGTACTTTTCTGTCAACAGTGAGACTATCCTTTGCAGCCAGCCTTTAATCCTGGTTTTGACTCTTTGAAGTAGTCTAAAGATTTGAAGATTTTAGTCCATGCTGCTCACATATTGGCTGCAATGTTGAACTTTTTTCGCATGTTGCTTTCGGTTCTGGAACGTTGTTTTCAACGGCCCCTGTTCAGACCTCCAGAGGTCGGCTGACGATTACTCTTATAAGTTAATCACTTAAGCTTAATGAGTTCAGGGATATTCTTTCACCTGACTCTGTGTTTGAGCAGATTTAAGCCCAAAAAGTAATGCTACATGGACTATTATCAGCAGGAATTTCCGCGTCCCAGGTCATGGCACCGAAGCTAAGAGAATAACCCTTATTTTGGTCAGGGGACGCAAATAGTTGCAGGTTCAAGCAGGCTGTACCTCCAGCAAGCACTGGACAATCAGTCAGTTGTGCGGGCGTTTGAAGGAGAGGGCTATCGACATCATGATTGGTATATTATCAATCACCGAAATACTCTGTCACTGAATGTCTGTTCTGGAAGTTATTTTTTCCTTTATAACAGCATTTTGTGCAATTATCGATCCTATATAGTTTCCTTCTCTTTCCATGACGTTTTTACAAAAGTTTTTGTTCAAAAGTTAACATCTAATTGTCACTAATTTTGAAGGTTATATAGAACGATGTGTGATCCACTTATGCCCCTCATCAGCAGCTATTGCCTGCGAATACCGGATAGTTAACTGGTGCACGGGTGGGGGAAGAAGGAGTGAGACCGATCCTGGGGAACCGCATCCCCATGGCCCCACAGCACACACACCGTCCCGTACTAATTCTTATGCGTTGGAATCGATCACGACGACGTAAAGGTCGTAACTTTTAAGGTTTTCCAACTCAAACCTCACAGTCGACTTTGTTTTTTCGTGTGAAATGGTCGACTGATGGACTGTGAATCAAGCTCCATGGCTCCTTAATTATATGGCCTCTATGGCACCTTCATGCCAGCCATGCACCTCATTTTGTGGCACCCAGGTGTGTCGGGCTGGCAGCCAGGTTTTGCGTGTTACGCTCAGACACGTTGTCTAGTTCGGCCAGTAACAGTGAAATGGTGCTCGGGAGAGGGAAAAGACAAGGAGATTGAAACTTGGGCCTTCGTCTCCACGGCCCTCAACGCGTTTCCTCACTAAAAACAATCTAACGCGTCTTCAGCCTATCCAAATGCCAAGATAAGTTGGTCCTCTCTGGACGGAGAGTCAGGCTGAACTAAATTCTTCTATGGCACTCCCAGTCCGTTGGGATCCCGGCCCCTTCCTTCTCGTTTCTGTGAAAATATGGTCCATCGTGCGCGGGTTAAGTGTGTGTGGCACATGAATAGGGAATTATTTGACTTTGTCCGCCACTGCGTCCGATTGAACTTCGCTCTTTTTGACTCGGTCTTGACACCGGATCCAGGAGGGTGATAGAGTGCGACAACTTCAGCGAAAATCTACTGTCACTAGAAACGAATTCCGGCGAAATCCACCGTCCCACACGCGGTGTATGTTGTCGTTATAGCCTGTTCAAATAGCATTTCACGTCCTTAATTGTTTGCGTCTCTTTGGCCAAGTTATATGGGCTGTTTTCATTCTCGAACTGAGCTTTATCAGTGAATTGGATTACCGCGTCAACAGGAGACAGACGGCCAATGAGCATGGCATTAAGGCTAGTTCGGTGGAAGTGCACAGATTCGCCGACATTTTTGCCGAATTTCGGACCAGGTGTTGCGAGATAGTTTCGCAGAAGGGGTGTCCTACTGTACGCAAAATTTGTTAGCTGGCTGACTCATGAATGCGAGCTCGCGTGACCGTCAGCAAGTTGACGTTGTATTTTTTTTCTAGCAGAGACAATTTCAGTCCTGCTTTGCATAAATCCTGCTCACCCGCTTTAGAAATCCCTTCCCGTTAAATGGCAGCCACCTGGTAGTCTCGACGAAGGACACACGATCACTGGAACGAGAGCTTTATTAGCCTGACGTGTCGGATTCTCTCTCGAATCCCTCATCAGAAACAGTCGCACAACAGTAACCTACAAATTTATTCATTATAGACGTGTTTTTTGGCCTTGCAGCGCAATAGTCAACATCGGAGTTCGAATTGTGCGCGCCTCCGGCATCCCCAGTTCCTTCTCCAAAATGATCCTCTGTCACTACCACATCTTCTGCGCCGATGAACCCATCGTGGTCCTACCGAAGTTGGAATCCTTCAGTCGTGCAGAGGGCGCACACTCGGCGGAGGATCAGGCACAGGAGTTTGAAAGAACACAGAAGTGCATTTTTGACCATACACAATCCTTTCAAGTTACACTGTCAAACGATCTCATCGAACGTCTGGGTGAATCGGCCGTGTCTGTTGAGGTGAGTCATACTTGCAAAAATACGCGTTGTTTAACATGGTCCCTCATTCAGCGAGCCGCGCATCGAGATTTTGGACGATTTCAAAAGAAAACAAACCGGCGTCTCATGGTATGCATTCTACAACCCTCGCAGGCAGTCGCATAGCATTTATATTTGAGTAAGAATATCAAAGAAAATGGGCGAGATCAGGCGGGCCAGTCATATTCCAACCTCAGGTAATGATAATCAGGGTTTTCAAATTAAACTTTGTATCAATCTAATTTTTAGTCCAACGTTAGACAACTAAGTCAGGAGTCTTGGTGGACTGATCGGAAATGTTGTAGTGTGAGAAAATCGTTCACTCATCGGACTGCAGTACGGAACGTGGTCATTGCGCTTGCCTTCGAACTGCATTGTAGGTGGTACAGACAACTAAAAAATGAGAAGGACGAAAATGGAATGCAAGCATACATATCAGTTTGCTCGAAGTCAAAACGAACAAATTTATTGTCAGAATCTCAGGAACACTTTGATATTTACTTCAGTAGGCTTATTTTATTTGTGTACCTTGCTTATTCGCTTCACGTTTATATGCAATCGTTTCCTTTATACCTAGTACAGCACCTCTAAACGTATTCCGTTTTAGTAGTTTTGGGTTCTTGTGGAGTTGGCAAACGTCTTGTGGGAGCAATAAGGAGGTTTCCTCTATTCGAGGGCTTATATGGGGTAAGGGGTAATAGAATTCGTGGACCTTTTACGCTCTTTTTGAAATAAAAAGAGAGAAAGCTCTTTCTATATGCATCAATGCTTCCAATTTTTGGTAGCCTTACAGACATAAAGCACGGTAAATAAGACTGACGTGCTATAGAAGGAACTTGCTGAGTGGTTGCGAGGTGAAGGGGGATGTATCCAAAGAAACTGACATAAGATCCTAGGACGATTTAAGACCAATAAAAGGATTTAAATATAGCACGTCATAACTAGGTATCTACTACCATCCTCGAGAGACGGTAGGAGTCAGCTATTTTGGCTGCAAACAACTAGAGATAAATATTTCAGCATTAAAAAGTTATATAGGCTTCCAATGTTGGTCTTCAAGCTCCACCGGACAATCAAAACATATAATTATTTAGCATAGATCATTAAGAATGATAATTTACTTTATTTCTGATAAAAGAATTGCTGTTGCCTCATGCCTCAGACTTCTATTCCAACCCCTTATCAGCGTACACATCAGATAAAGGCAATTCACGCACAAGTAAGTACAATATTTATAGGGACACTTCGCTCTACGACTGCACAACCAGCAAACTTAACGGCTCCCGTACGCATCACAGACATACGGCCGTTGGAGCAAGATTATTGGCCAGGCGTTCCGGTTTCGCACCCTAACCCACCATTATTGACAATGGCGGGCGATGCATTCGAGTATGAATCTGAAACGTCGGGTCAATAAAATTCTTGTTTCAACGATCTTGTTGCCTTCTTCTAAACCGCACTTGCCTGTTCGCTTCTACCGGCATTTGATCAACTGCCTGTAGACCAGCCGTTATTTGCGCGATTCGTGTGAGAATCGCAGAGTCATTTCGCTCACTGACATTGACCATGAGAACGTTGCTCCACCTGTACTCTTGTCCTGGCTACTTATTCTAATCAGACAAATGTTGACGATTGACTATGGATTAGGGAGGTGACTTTACTTGAGAGGGAAAGATAATAAGACTCAAAACAACTTGCAGATCATGCGAGAATTTCAGCCTCGTACAACTTGGAGGTGTGATGAGTTCCGATCGAATGAGCCGTTACGCGGTAGTTGGTGTTACTGAGGTTGCATGTTCAGTTCACCGAGCCAAAATTAGTCTTCCAGGTTCTCCAAATTACCTTTTCTGTCCGAAATTAAACCAGATCCTTCTTCTCAACTGTTTCCTGGAACCTGCATTTTCATTTCATTCGGTAGTCTCGGGTGTGAGATATTGTGGCTGAATACTCGGCGATGATGTTCCTAGACAGCTCTGTGGTTTTTCCGATTTGAAGGAAGATGCAGACCTGGCTCACTGATAGGCTTTGGCGGCCCCGCTGTAAAATTGATGTTTTCAGACCACACAGAACCGTTCCTAAGTCTGAGTCATACAAGAAGAAGGCGGTACTGCTGAAGACAAGGGAGCCTGGAGTAATCATCTGTGGCTTAGTAGCCGTTATCAGCTAGTTATAAATAACCCATTGTTTGAAACACCTGGAATTCGAAGCCGAGATCTTAAGTTACTAAGTCTTACGGTATACCATTGAGCCAGGGGTCTATCTTCCTGTTAGTTTGCGTTGAAACAGTAACTATCTTATAGAGGTCAATCACCGCTAGATTATGGTTGGCTGATGACGGCTAGTAAGCTACAAATGACCATTCCAGTCCCTGCCTGTTTTTTTCGACATCACCTGCCTGCATATATTACTGATCGCTATGCGAATGCCTGTGAGTGCTGTAGAGTAACTTCCAAGGCTTAACGGCACCATCGTGCTCCGTAAACCCATCGATGAACATCCTTCTTGACGCGGATCCCACCAAAACGAAGAACTCTTCAATTAAAAAAGTATAAGTGTTTTACAGGAAAGACGCAAATACCAGAAAATATTTCCAAATCCTTGAGAAAAACCGAACTGAACATAGCTAAGGTTAATAGACTATCCCAAGGTTCACAAACCAGACGCGCCACTGCGACCGATAGTATCGTTAATCGGTGCACCCAATTATGAAATTTTTAAGTGGCTTTCCACAAAGTGCATTCACTGACAAAGAATTATGAAACATCCATTGACAACTCTATAGGATTTCGGGGATTCAACATTGCAGCAGATGAAATAATGGCATCTTTTGATGTTGTTTCTCTCTCAAATCTATACCATTAGCTTTAAGCAAGGCAATACACAGAAGAATTACTCCGCACCTATGACATGAATGTTCCTACATCTGCCTTGCTTGAACTAATGGACTTATGCCTAGAAACGAATTTTTTATTCTTCCAATAATTCTATCGACAGCGAAAGGGAGCCCCTGTGGGGTCACCCATCTTTGGCTTCCTGGCTGAAGTCACGATGCAAAAAATAGAAGTTACTGCCTTACCACTGGTAAACCCGAAGTTATGGGTACGCTATGTTGATGACATGTTTGGCGTCGTTAAAAGGGACCTACTGGAAACACTGCACAGCATTATTGACTCGAAGATACCGGGAATCACTTTTACGCTAGAAAAAGAAATTGACAGCCAACTCCCTTTTCTTGACGTCCCTGTACAGCGAAATTGACGGGACCTTTCAAACATCCGTTTACCGCAAAAAAGCTTATGCGGATGTTATCCTAAAACCACCCTGTTGCTCACAAACGAAGCACTGTCAACACTCTCATAAATCGAGCAAAAACCCAATGTTCTATCAGCGAACTTCACCAAATTGAACTTACTTATCTATTTAAACTGTTTTCCAGTAACGGTTAGCCTAGAAATTTTGTGCATGGATGCGTGAGACATCAGGGGTTAAACGAACGGGATAAGTAACTAGATTGTTCCAAGCAAGTGCCCAAACCAAAAAAACGGCCGAACACTTTCATACATTAAAAAATGTGTCTGAACTCGTTGAAAGACACCTGAGGAAGCCCCAAATTTACGTGGCGCACAAACCAATGACTATACTTCGAAAATATTTTTTATACTCCAAGGTTCGGGTTGGCTAGTTAGATAGAAATAAGTCGTTTACAAGATCATAGGTAACAGTTTCAATGCGGTGTATTGTGGCCAAACAGGAAAATCGGGCTCCACAAGCCTACACGAACAACAGTTGGCTGTAAAGAGACGAGACCACTTCTCGCTGGAGAGTTGCTGCACGGATCTGATGGTTTCTTTGAGAAAGGGCGGGTGATCAATGGTGGCATTGATTTCCACATCAGGCAGGCGATCGATGGCGGCATCGGAGATTGTGGAGGGCTGGTTGAGAACGCTTTGAAAATGTTCCGCCCATCGCGTCAGGATTTGTGTCTTCTCAGTGAGCAGCGTCCTGCGGTCGGCACAGAGAAGAAGGGCGGTGCCTTTGACCGTAGGTCCGTTGACAGCCTTGGTGGTGGCGAATAAGTTCTTTTATTCGTTTCGGTCCACGTACCCTTGAATTTCCTTGGATTTGACGGTCGTCCAGGCATCCTGCATCTCCCACAGCCGTTGTTGTACAAGGCGGTGACTTCGGTAGAAGGCTGTCTTGTTTGCAGCGGTAGGGCGATCGACGTAAGCTTTGTCGCTTACCTTGGGGTCTCTTGCGTGGTTGCAGACGAAGCCTCATCTTGGAGATAACGAAGCGGTGATCAGTCCACCCGTCGACACTGGGGATTGCCTTTGTCCCCAACACGTCCTGATGATCTTGCCTCCGGACTAGAACATAGTCCAAGAGGTGCCAGTGTTTCGACCGGGGGTGTAACCAGGTCGCCTTTTGCCGCATCGGGAGGCGGAAGAAGGTGTTGGTCAGGATCAGGCGGTGTTCGGCGCAGGTTCATAGGAGAACAAGACCGTTGTCATTGAAGCCAGCGAGACTATGGGGGCCAAGCACTCCTCTCCACGAGGTATGGTCTGTCCCGATGCGTGCTATAAAGTCACCAAGGACAAATAACTTATCCGACTTTGGTCCAGTTGCCAGGAGAGCGTGTAGATCCTCATAGAATTTGCTCGTTATCTCGTCGGAGCTCTTCCTTGAGAGTGTCTATGCGCTGATTCTCGTGGCGAACTTGTCTCCCCGGAGAGGCAGGAGGAGGCTGATCAGGCGATCGTTGATGCCCTGAGGTAAACAGGGCATACGTCCCACGATGCCCCTCCAGATGGCAAAGGCTACACCAGCGTCGCGCCGCTCTGTCTTCGATCGGCCGCTCCGGAAAAAGGTGTAGCCGGCACCCACCTCATCCAGCTGACCCTGCTTGGAGAATGGGGTCTCGCTGAGAGCGACATTATTTACCTTGTAGCGCGCTGGTTCCCGGACGACTAGCGCCGTCCTCCGTTCGGTTCCGGTGGAATACATACACGCGCACACGTCTAGAACCCGAACAGCTGCCTCCATTCGTCGTCTGTACAATTTTGTGCCAGATTCTTACGGGTTGGAATGATTTTGAAAACACTGTCAGTGATTGCGCGATCATACGGAGCTTACAACATGCAGAATATTCTAACTGTGGGCAGTATACTCAAAGGCGTTTGATTCGCTATTAGGCGCAAGGTGTAAAAACGAACTCATCCCTCGGAATCTACCTCTAGTACCTAAAACGAAATAAGCTGCGTGGTTTGGCTACAAGCAGAGCACACGAGAAGAAACGTGAAATGACAAGCAGAGACAAGGGGAACGCTGCCTTGCAGTTTGCTGATACAGAATTAGCTTATCAATTTTGGAGGAGAGCTTTCTCTTTCTAACGATTGAACTTCTCCTAGAGAATAGTGCACAGACGAGGAGACCATTCCTTGGGACATTTCAGCTTGCTTCAGGGAATGCTTTTCTTCAAGAATTAAATCTGAATAGAGTAGGGAATTTTACTATTTAGCTATATAAAATCCTGCGTCCCAGTTGTTTGGCATACAGTAGTCTCAGGCTAGAGGCTTGCATTTAAAAAAATATAGATAAATAAAAATCCGTCCTAATCCTGACCGGGCAACTTGCGGTTTTCCATATACCAAAACGAGGTTTTGAAACTGAACATTTAGCCCGTTTTCCCCACGAAGGGACCTCGAAAACTTTTGACTGACAGAGACCCACCATAAAACAACATTAACACTTACATTATCCTCCTTTTGTTGTTTATCCCAAGCGGTGTATTTATGAGAAGAAAGCCGGTTTTTATTTTGTAATTTTGGAAAATTCAGAAGACCAGTTGGCAAACATACGCGAGCTTGCGATAAATACTCGTCGGGTTGGTACTTTCATATGCGAACGGGGTACAGGTTAAAACATGTGGACGATACTGTTCGTCTTGTCATACAAGCGGATCGTGTGAATGGGAGGGTTAAGCGTCAGTGAGGGTGTGTTAGAGCCATTCCAGGGGAAGGGTAGGAGATAGAGGGCGCGTGTGCATAAGACCGACTTCAAACTGACTACAACTCAAGATTTATTGTGACTAAAATAGTCTGATGGATGTTTAGTGACAAATTACAAGAAATGAATAAATCACTATCACAACACATCATAATTTCAAGTGATTACAGATTATTTAATGCGTGAGACTCTTGTCAAAGCATGAGAAACTCCCTGGATGTCTAGTCCAAGCCCGATGCAGGAATTCCTCGAACTAAACACCTAAAACAGGCTGGGCTCCGAGGTTTGTGAAGATGCGATCTTCTCTCTTTTTACTTGGCAACCGCGTAATTAGCGTCTTTATTCGGGGGCAGAATTCAGATTCAATTTAACTGAAGTAAAAACCAAAGGCCTGCACTCACCCCATTTTCCTCACTAAAGTTTCGTTCGCACAAACTCAAAAATGTCATTTTGACAAGCTGAGGGATGGTTTGAAGTTCGTGCCACCTCTCATTTTGTTTTACTTGTCTAATGTGCTTTTGTCTTCAAACTACATTGTTTTCAGAGCATTCGTGCACGAAGTAAAGAACTGCATGCCGTGTGAATGGTTGCATCACAGGGTGTTTCTTCTGCGGCAGCTTGAGCGGCCACCATGTGCTCACTGAAAATTCATGCCCTCTACCCCGCGCCCCCTCACCCCGCCTCACCTCCATTTTTTAGGTCTACGGCAATCTCTCCAGCCAGATGTTCAGTAATAACGGTGATAGCCGCCCGCTGCAGCGTATGTCCTCTAATCTGCAGCAGGGGCAGCCCGAATCACGACGCCTCGGCACTAAACTGCGTCGCTATAAGTCCGACGTCGCAGACGAGGCCGCCAAGGAGCTCTCACCGCTCGACGCTCACCATCCGGCTCGCACAAACGCCAGTATGACGGCAGCCCGACTGGCGGAGGAGTGGCTGAAACTGCAGCGTCGCATCGACCTCTGGGTGGCCATCGAGGAACTCACGGAGGATGTAAGTCTAGTGGGCAGCATTGCACATATTAGCAAGTTCCCAGCCCATTTTATTTGTCCATGCAATCCCGAGGAATTAACAGGTGCAAGGTCAGTCACTTGTGAAGTAACCTACAGGCATCTACCAGAAAGAGTTTGCAGGAGCAAACATCGCCATCCACCACCATTACCACCACCACCATTACCACCACCACAACCACTACCACCACCATCATCATCCTCATCATCATCATCATCATCACGAGCAGCGGCAGCAAAATAGCAGTCTGAGCCGGCTTACTGTATGCCATCACATTTATTTAGCAAAGAACATTTCAGCCGGAAAGTTTAAGCAATCTCATATAAACAGTGCGTGACCTAAGACATCTAAAATGTCGAAATTTACGAAAGATTGGTAATCAATCGCAAACCGGTACAAACACATATTCAATAGTTTTGAAAATATGAATGAACAACCTTAAGTGAAGGACTGTTAAAATTAATATTGTTTTGGTGAGAATTGTTAACTGAAGTTATACTAGACTTTCACGGCATCTATCGCACTCTCTCTCTCTTCCCTTACCCGCCTGTGCCCGGTGTCAAGACAGAGACGAGAAGACTGGAAGCGGAGTCGGGCGCATATGAATCATATTCCACGTAGAGCCATAAATGGCACAAGTGAATAGTGCAGCATAAGCCGGTGCCTACTCGTGCCCATTTTGGGCACGTCACCTCATGTTCAGCATTTGTTATGCGACCTCATCCCATTTAATAATAATCGCGCCTACCGCACCCTGATTTGGCCACCGTGTTGGTCCATCGCATCTACCACGAGGCCCATTGAGCGGGCACAATGGCTCAATGAGTGAACAGGCAGGTCTGCCTGTTTCGTATTTGGTGGTGGAACAAAAGCCTGAGATTAATTTCCCATTTTTTACTCTTTCAAACGAAATATTCTCTCAACGCTGTTTGAATACTGATCCGTTAAAAAAAAGATTAGCAAAATATGTTTCACTATTCCATGAAAAAAGCCCTCATGCACGTAAGCGTGGATTGAGATTTTCGTGGTGCTCACCTGTTCCGAGATTTGTCCATTTTTAGTGCAAATCATGCTATTCCTTCTGATCTTGCACGGTTGATAGGCTTTTAACTTTCCGTATATTTTATCATTTACTTTTTAATACCAATATTTTACCAAATTTTTAACTAATTCCAAAGCTTTTCCTTCATTTGCTTTAAATGTACGCATTGAAAAGCAAGAAAATTAAGTTTGCTGGTTTCAGTAGTACTTTGCCTCAATCCTCGAATCAACGTGCGCCGTTTGGTTTCAGTTTTACTGGCTAGGTTCCGTGTGAAGTTAGTGGGATAGTTGGAGATTTCAAGCTGTCAAATTGACCTTAGTATATGTTAACTTAGCCGAATTACTGGATACGGCTGGAAGTTGGTATGCGAAATAACGATCGATTTGACAGTAGCAACAAAGTTGAAGACTGTTAGATTAACTTTCGGTAAAGCAATTTTTCCCCTTGTCTTGGCCTTACTGAATTAAATGCCCTCAAAGTATGCAGCATTGTCCGTTGGTTGGACGTATAGCTGCCCTAGTAGCAAGCGTATATCGAGCCGATAGCGGGGCGATGTCGATTTTTTGCTATAGGTATATCGAGTCTACCGCGATTTTGTCCGGCGGATGTATATCGAGGAGATATCGAATTTTCGCGATACTCAAAAATGGCGACAACTTGCAGTACAGTTTTACGTTTTATTTCTTTACTTGGTTTAAAAACGGCTCCCACCCTTAATCCACTCCTAGTAGCGGTTTTTTCCTCTCCATTTACGTTTTAACTCTCTTATTATCGCTTAATTAGAACGACCAAATTATAATTACCGGACCGAGCGACCGTCAGACTCGCAAGCGACCCCCCTTCCACATGCAGTGGGCATGCCCACTCACAGAATGTTATGGGTTCGACCGAGACGAACGGGGCTACCATTGGCTCATTGTTTACATTGATTGACCAATAAGAGGTTAGAGGAGGAGAGTGTGAGTCATCAAGAGCTCCAATCAACGACTTAATAGCAGAAATCAGGAAGGAACATTGAATCTAATACGTCATGTTTGTACTCCTTAAAAGGGATCCAGGAACAGAAGTAGTTAGACGGTAGGCAATTGCCAAGATATCCAAGAAAGACATCTAATTTGGGCGAATTTCAAATGATAAAGGGGTGGGGAAACGGCAAGACCCTAGGACATCTGCCATACCTGTGGTCTACAAACAAGTTCAGAGAGGGGGATTGAGTACTAACGATCCAGTCAAATCGCATTTTGCAGTACAAATAGCATTTATCCTGTCGGGTGCATTTCGCTGGAGATTAGAAGCCATGGTTGCCTCCTGGAGGATCCGAAATCCGAATAATCTTTTTTAAACTGATGCGGGAAGCAGCAGGTATAAGTGCTCCACCGCTTCCTACGCTTTACCCACTCACGGTCACTTGCAACCAAAAATTTAGGCTTTTGGACACACATATGTGTGTGTAGTGGCTGATTGGCGGACTGAGAGTCAGGCTGCAATGGCTCCTTCTTAATGTAGCCTTTATGGCACTCCCACTCCGTGGGATCCGAGCCAGGTGTGGTGGTACTCCCAGGGGCGGCTCCGGCCGTGCCAGCCACCTGCACCTTCTCCCATCTCCAGTCTTCTTGACTTTCTCATGACACCGGGCTCAGGTGGGGGAGGAGGAGAGAGTGCGGTAGATGCAGCGAAAGTCTACTGTCACTTTACACTAAATCACGCGCAAGTCACCGTCCTTGCACCACCCTTCCGTAGAGCATACCGTGAACATAGTCGAAATCGACGTCGAACTATGTGCACCACATTGAACTAGGGCGCAGAGCAAATTGCGACCGGCAATGGTGGTGGTAGGGGACTTTTAGGAGAGGAACCACGGTGTTCTTTAATGTATGCAAAGAAATAACACCTATTTGCACTGAGTAGTGGTCTAAAGGCATCAAATCACACTTTGTAGGAATATGGATTTGGATTCGGTACTAGGTACCCCTTAATGCGGGTGGCCTTGTGCCAACTTCCGGGAAGATTATCTTCTCCCGTGTCCTGATCCTAACAAAAACCCCAGGCCCAACGTCAACACTAACACCAACCCTACCCCCTCCATGGAGCTTAGTGCAAGGTCCTCTGCAATAATGGGCGTGCGTGTCCTTGTGACCACCTGGATATAGGCATGTCCGTGCCATCCCATTTAGACCACGTCGGGTATCATGAACGTTATAAGTTATTAGTTGGAGTATGGCATTTTCTGCTACTGAGCCCTGGAAGACGGAAAGACAACCGGAACAAAATAACTCCTTTGGTCTTAGAGACCGTTGTAATACTCAAGGACCCAACGAAGCTCGGCGGGCGAAAGTTCGAAGTAGTCACCTTGTCCTAAATCCTCTGGAGCTTAACTTGCGTTCTTGTAGCTCGGTTCATTCGACCAGGAGTTGTTATCATCAGTTCAAAATTTTATAAGAAAATGTCTGAATTTCTACAAACCTCTTATTTTTTTAACGTAAGCTCTTGCATTAGGATATAGGGTGAGGATGCCTTCTATGGCAGCCAAATGGAGATAAGGGGATAGGAACCACCCCACTCATTTAACATATGTGTCCTTTTGGGAAATTTCAGAAGGGATAAATATTCCACGACTTAACACTAACACTAACTTAAAGCTAAACTGTAAGCTTAATCTTAACCCAAGCCTTCTCTTCACCGAAACTCCACAGTTAACTTGAACCCAAACCTTAACCCTTGACCTAATCCTGACCCAAACTTAACTCGGATCCTTACCCTAACCCTAATCCTAACTCGAAACTCAACCCCGAAATTTGGAGTATAGCCATATGTACTGCGAGCGGTTCCTATTCTCGTGTCCTAGGCGGTGTTACGCCATAAAGTTATGCTTCAAATAATTGTAATGAATCAACAAATTTTCTTCACATTGTCTGAACAAAACAGGACGCATGAAACGACAATACGACAGGCTAAGTATTGACAGTAAAGTTCATACACTCCTAAACCCTCCTCACGGGCAGCGCTATCACCCCAAACAGATACCATTCCCAAAATATGCATAAATCAACTTTTTTTTTATCACAGTCTGCGCGCCGTCTGTTCTCATTCGTATGTCGGCTTCCTGTCTCAACGAATGTAAACGGTCTTCTGGTTCGTTTCTGCGAGGCCTAGCGTCTCAGTTTCACCAGAGTGAAGCATAATGCTGATCTACGTGAGCACTCATAAGCCCTTCGGGCACAGTCAAAGCTGGGATTTAAACTTCAGACCCCTTGCTCCTGAAGTCACTCTTCTGTCCGTTTCCAGCTTGTCCTGCGCTCACAAGCTCGTTCGTAGCAAACGCTGTTCTTAGGTAACCTGCTTCTTTTTTCCTTCGCATACCGAGAAAAATAAGTTTGACCCTGGAGACCCCTGGGCCTCGCCACTGTAACACACAATTTCTGCTGCTCTCCTCCATTCCGTCCAACTATTGGCAAATTTTTTGTTGGCCTCTTTACAGCTTCTTCTTCATCTAAAGTTCATTTTATTCCAGGTAGCTTAGTTTCTAAACGACTGTTGGAACGCAAAGTGGTCTGAGTGAAGTATTAACAATTCACTATATATGAACTTCTGATGATGCTGTTGACTCTCGCACCAGTATCTTTTGATGACGCCTCTAAAAGTCGATTACCTTTCTCTTCCTTCTGCTCTTGCAATTCAGGGCACCTACAAGAAGGTCTCTGTGACGCCAGCGGCTGATGTGAAGACAGGAGGGATCTACCAACTCCGACAGGGTCTTAATCGCCGTATCCGCATTTCGTTCGAGCCAACGAACTCACTAAGAAGGAGCGGGGCGTGCTGCCGGTCGAGTGCGAAGCTGTGACACAGGTTTGTGAGCAGGAATAAATGTGTTTGCCTCCAACCCAAAGATCTCCTACTGTCGCCAATGATATTAAGTTATGGTCTTGCCACAAGCCTAGATGGTCGCCCGTCGAAAAACGCGCCGACCGAATCCCCAAAGGAGAACTGAACAGCAAGGGCGGAAGAAAAGAAGCGTATTGCCGTATGCTAAACGCAATCTTTAAGGTAAACAAAGAATGTACAAGCATGTTCAAGGTCCGAGGGCGATCGGACCAATCAGATAGTGGTCTTCAGCGGGTTGCATCCCGATTTGTCTTATGACTCATCCTGTCGGCAGCTCGCGCGACCATCACGCGCACGGCATGCCCGCGGACCGCTAGTGCGGCATGGGCGCAAGAGTCGTCGAGGCGGCATGTGCGCGAGTCGGTTCGGGCGGCTCCTCCTAACAGCACTCATTTCAAGTTATAAAGTGCGCGGCGTATCTCATGGAACAGTAACTGAAATTCGCAAACGTATTTTCGGTTAGAAATGTTACATTGTCTGGGGTTGTAATAAGGATTACCACGATTCATAATAAGTGAAGAAGAAGAAGGTTGTTTGTTCACCGGAATCATGGCTTTATTCGTCTGAGCTTTCGAACTCTTACTGGAGTACATCGTCAGAGATAAAACAGCAACATAAACGACTAGCATTTATAGGGGGGCGGGGGGACAGGGGTCAATCAGACACCAGTGGCGCCAGTCCGGAGGTGACTATGCAGGGCCCTATATGCCGGCGCCAGCTCGATAAATCGGTTGAACGAGTTCTCATCGGAGGCGCAGGCTTCAATCGATTCTCGGAAAACGTGGGCGTGTGCGTGGCGTGGGCGATGATTTTCGTGGCTGCGAAGTTAAACTCGTGACCCGTTTCGTAGGTGTGGATAGCCACTTGCGATAAACCGTCACCCCGTCTCACAGCAAGCTTATGCTCGTGTATGTGCGATCCAATCATGCGTCCAGTCTGTCCTGTGTAGTTACAGGAGCAGTTTTGGCACGGGATGCGATACACTACTCCCGAATGCTCATTCGGATTTAATCTGTCCTTGATTCTCCTGACCTAACTGCGCATGGTAGCTTGGGTCGGTGTGCGATTCCAACACCAAGTCCCGCAACAATGCGCTCGGTCGCTTCTGACACGTTCTTGATATATGACATCGCATGCCATGCCGTAGGGGTTGGTTCCGCTTGGGTCCTACGCGGTCGAACACGTAGGCATCGGCTTATGAATGCCTTCGGATAGCCGTTCCGCATAAACTGGTCGCAGAGGTAACGGGCCTCGCGTGCTTTTTCCGCCGGGTTGCTGCAATAAGTCTGGATGCGCTTGAATAGTGTTCTCATACAGCTTTGTTTGTGAGCCAACGGGTGGTTGCTGTGAAAATTGAGAAGCTGTGTGGTGTTCGTCGCTTTCCTGTAGACAGCCTTTTTTTATTTCGCCGTTGGGACTTCGCCTGACTAGTACATCAAGGAAGGAGAGCTGCTGTTCTTTTACTTCTTCCCTCGTGAATTGTATATCCGAGAAAATCGAGTTAAGGTGATCATGAAAATGCTGCAGCATGTTCCTCTTCAGGATAACAAATGTGTCGTCTACGTAACGGCGCCAAAAGATAGGCTACTGTCGGGTGAAAGCGATCTTTTCCAGCTCTTGCAGGACCAATTCTGCCACTAAACTGGAAATTGGGGAGCCCATTGGAGTTCCCTTGCTCTGCTCATAGGTTTCTTCGGCAAAGGTGAAGTAGGTCTTTTGGCAAAATTCGAATAGCGAATTGCGTCGTATGACTCCTCAAGTTTCCTGTGCAGGACTTCTTGTGCTAAGCTCGGCGGGATGGATGTGAATAAGGACGTCACGTCAAAAGAGACCATCAATTCGTCCGATTGAAAAAAGCACATGAGGCCCGTTACCTCCGCGACTAGTTTATGTGGAACGGCTATCCGAAGGCGTTCATAAGCCGATGCCTACGTGTTCGACCGCGGAGGACCCAACCAGAACCAACCCCTACGATATGGCATGCGATGCCATATATCAAGAATGTGTCAGAAGCGACCGAGCACATTGTTGCGGGACTTGGTGTCGGAATCGCACACCGACCCAAAGCTACCAAGCTCAGTAAGGTCATGAGAATCAAGGATAGATTAAATCCAAATGAGCAGTCGGGAGAATTGTATCGCATCCCGCGCCAAAACTGTTCCTGTAACTACACAGGACAGACTGGACGTATGCTTGGGTCGCGCATACACGAGCATAAGCTTGCTGTGAGACGGGATGACGGTTTATCGCAAGTGACTGCCCACACCTACGAAACGGGTCACGAGTTTAACTTTGCCGTCACGAAGATCATCGCCCATTCCAGACACAATCAAGCCGAGAATTGATTGAAACCTGGGCCTCCGATGAGTACTCGGTCAATCGATTTATCGAACTGGTGTCGGCATACAGGGCCCTGCGTAGTCACCTCCGGACTGGCGCAACTGGTGTTTGTTTGCCCCCTGCCCCCACATTATAAATGTTACTCGTTTATTTTGCTGGCCGCTCGGATACGCACCTACATAGCCGAATACCTGGCATGACTGTAATAGGTTGGGATTACTATGCATGACAACCAGTATTAAATACCGACCAAAGTAAAGCTTTTTAACCGAAGGCACATTTAGAAATTTCGTCTATTATTTCATGTAGGGATCTTTAAAAGAATTATTCTTCATCAGGAGAAACTTGTGCGGAATACTACGCTTATCTAACTCTGTCTCTGATGATAGATTCGAGTGGCAATCTGGAATGTCAGGCACATAAATCTCTTGTTCCAGTGATCGTGTCTCCTTCTTCGAACCTACTTCCTGGAACTGGCATGCGTACTTCTATTGATGGAGCGGGTGGTGAAACTGGAAAACTCTTAGCGTAGATTTGAGCAATGAATTGATCACAAATGTTGCACGCAAAGTAAATTCTAGCTTATTACTGACACAGTTACTAAGAATATCATTAAATTAGCACGTTATACAGGCTACTCTAGTCTGTAGGCATATACTACTAGATTATTTTACTAAATAAACAGGCATATAAACAGGTTTTATTGGTACCAACAAATTTTCTGACGGCTTATAAACTACCAGCCGTCCTTTGCATAACACAGATAACGAGAGGAAGTAGAAAGCAGTTTGAATTTACAGAAAATAAATACATAAAAGCAAGGGTTAGAGGCCAATGTAAAGAATAATGAGATCCACGCGTTAGCTTAAAACTTCAGAGGAAAGCAAAGGTGGGGGAGGAGGTAACACAACTCATAGCCATGAGAAACATAGGGGTGGAAATTACCAAGGCAATCGTGGTCTAGTTGCGTGCAAAGGTCGGGTATCACCTTACGCATATACGCTGCTTCCAAGTAGCGCCAGGCCCGAGTTGTTCGTGCCCGAACAAGTACTTGGAAAGCGGTTTTGAGGTCAACAGAGTGACTGCTGTCCACTAGAGGTTTAGTAATTAAAGACCGTGGTACTTTATTTTCTTGTTTAAACAGTCAATTAGGCCAATGCTCAGCGGCCTGGTTGCCAATTGGCTTTTGCGTTCACCCAATGTACTTGCATCCACAAGTGCGTGTGAATTCATAAACACAATTTGGGGTGGCGTGCAACGGCAAGGCATCCTTTGGGTGGTTAATTGGCCGGCTTCTAGTAGGACTGATAAAGATGAGCTCAGCTGCATTGTATGTTCTTTCTATGGTGCAGCGTAACCGTCGTTTGATTGTATTACAAATACTGTCACCCATAAAGGGTAAATATATCATAACGGGCTTTTTTGGAACTGAATGTTCCGTCACTTTTGGCCGTAAGGAGTTACTGTATTTGGGAATGAAGCATGCAGGATATCCGCAGTTGAGTAAGGCTGATTTGATGCGAGCAATTTCTGTATTAAGGGTTTCACTTGAGCAAATATTTATGGCTCTTTGAAAAATAGTATGTACCCGCTTTCGTTTTCATTGTACTGGCCCAAAGCTTTTTAAAGTGCAAGTATTGCACTTTCCAGGTATTTTTTGCAGAAGAAAGAGTGCCTTATTAAACCATCATCCTTTCTGAGCATGAGGACGTCTAGCAAGGGTAGCGTGTTGCACTGTTCCATTTCCATTGTAAATTTTATCTTAGGATACAATTTATTCATGGTAGTAAGAAGGTATTCAGCGTCTTTCTTGTTATTAACAATCGTGAATATATCATCCACTTATCTTCTGTATAATGTTGTCATCTTTAATTTGGAAGACACCTTTTCTACTATGTGACCGATGAAAACGTCGGCAAAGGTTGGCCGAGTGGACTTCCCATTGCGACTCCATCAATTTGTCTATAGAGTTGCCCATTAAACAGAAATTTAAAATTTTCGGTGCAGTGTCAACAATTCACGTAGTACTTCGGGTGACAGAAAGCTTTTAGCAGCATGGGTGCACATAACATTTATTGTTTCATCCAATGGTACATTTGTAAATAACGATTCCACGTCCAAGGAAATAATACATTTTTCAGCGATATTTAGGCGCTTACTTTCTTCAATAAATTTTAAAACTGTCTTTTGTAGTGTGAGTGGAAAACAGTTTTCGAATTGGCTCTAGCTCCCTAAAAAGCCATATAGCTCGTCTATGTTGAGGTGCATTAGACATAGAGAGAATTGGCCGTAGAGGTATATCCTTCTTATGATTTTTGGTAGTCCATATAATCTGGGGATAACGCAGTATTAGTATCAATCGGTTTTTGTCCAACAACTATTTAATCATTTTCCAGTCTGATTTCTCCATTGCTTTAGATTTATCTTTCCCTGATGGCTCTAGGCGAAATTTACTCTGGTCCTTTAAAATTGAGTCCATTTTTTCTCACGTAGTCCTTCCGGTTAAGAATAACAACTCCGTGGCCTTTGCCAGCCTTGGAGATTATTATTTGTTCATGAAGTTTCAATGCAAAAAGGGCAGTTAGTGGTGTCAGTTGTGTCATAGGAGCTTTACGGTACTGATGAGCAATGTCCACACATTTTGAATTCAGCCAGCCAACGTCGTCAATGGATCTGGGTACTAGGTTAACTAGTCGACAATTCAAATCTTAAAATTGGGCTTCAAGTTCAACTGGGTTTATTCTCCTAATCGGCAAACAAAAGTCGAGTCCTAGTGATAAAGCATCTGGTTGTAGCTTATTAAGTTTAATGTCTGATAGATTAAGAATAACTTCATCTGTGTTCAGAGGAAAATCATCGCCCGTGGGAAGAACATACACCTGGAAGGGGCAATACTTGCACTTTAAAAGCTTTGTGCCACTATAATGGAAACGAAATCTAATACATACTCGTTTCAAAGAGCCATAAATATTTGCTCAAGTGAAACCCTTAACACAGAAATTGCTCGCATCAAATCAGCCTTACTCAACTGAGGATATCCTGCATACTTCATTCACAAATACAGCAACTCCTACCGGCCAAAAGTGACGGAACTTTAAGTTCCGAAAAAGCCCGTTATGATATATTTATCCTTTAAGGGTGACAGTATTTCTAATGCAATCAAACGACGGTTAGCTTCACCATAGAAAGAACATACAATGCAGGTGAGCTCATCTTTATCAGTCCTACTAGAAGCCGGCCAATTAACCACCCAAAGGATGCCTTGCCGTTGCACGCCACTCCAAATTGTGTTTATGAATTCACGTGCACTTGCGGATGCAAGTGCATTGGGCGAACGCAAAGGCAATTGGCAACCAGGGCCGCTGAGCATTGGCCTAATTGACTGTTTAAACAAGAAAATAAAGTACGACGGTCTTTGATTACTAAATATCTATTGGACAGCGGTCGCTCTGTTGACCTCAAAACCGCTTTCCAAGTACTTGTTCGGGCACGAACAACTCGGGCTTTGCGCTACTTGGAAGCAGCGTATATACGTAAGGTGATACCCGACCTTTGCACGCAACTAGACCACGATTGCCTTGGTAATTTCCACCCCTATGTTTCTCATGGCTATGAGTTGTGTTACCTCCTCCCCCACCTTTGCTTTCCTCTGAAGTTTTAAGCTAACGCGTTGAACTTATTATTCTTTACATTAGCCTCTGATCCTTGCTTTCATGTATTGATTTTCTGTAAATTCAAACTGCTGCTTCTCCCTTTCGTTATCTGTGTTATACAAAGACGGGCTGCAGTTGATTAGCCGTCACGAACTTTGTTGGTACCAAAAAAAGTCTGCTGTTTACGCCTGTTTTAGTTTCATACCCGGAAAAATGCCTCAAATATTTTACCATAAATGACTCTAATATCTCACTTTTTAAGCGACCCTTTTAATTCGAGGTCGATCACATATCCTCTCTTGAAAATTCTACGTAACATTTACGCATTTTTTTAGGCATCCAGTTGATAACTCAAAGTTCTTTGGGAAAACAACAATGTCTACTCAGAAAATATGGAATTCGAGATCCGCAGCTCTTTCTCAGCTGCTCAGTAAACGTACTAAACAAATAGCACTAAAATATGCGTCAAATCGGTGATTGGATAGCCGTGAAGTCAATGAGAGCTTGCTGCACAAAGCCTTCACACTTTGCCGCTATCCTGTTTGAAGTTTTGCCGCCTCTTATATTTTTCGCTTGAGCTTTTCCCCTGTGACATCCACATTCGCTTACCGATTGGTGCATGGCCTCGAGCAATTTGTTGCCCTTCTTGGATGATCGAACGCCGACACAGTGAGTTATCTCCCGTGGCAAATGTGTGTCCAGTGTCCGGGGGGTATAGCTATCCAGTTGGCCCGCGTGGGTATGCCATTTTACTGCTAAGTTGTTTCCGTTCATGTGTGTGGAGATGTATCTTGCAGGTTGATCACGATATACCACATCGTGTGGTACGTTATGGACGAATTCTGTTCAGTCCAAGTACTCCGCCCAATCCTTAGCACGCACGTGCTGGATGCGACGTGTGATTGCCTCTTGTATTCCACCTGTATTCGGCGCTTTCTTAGGTGTCTTGCAGAAGACTCAGACACATTTTACGAGTAATTATGGCTTCACAAGCCTGTTAGAGTTCGTGGTTGCAGTAAGCTTTCACTTATTATAATGCATGCAGCTAGAAAATATCGTGGGCAGTCATGTTTGACCAAATAATTTGAAGAAGTAATTGAATTCTAGCAGACGAAATACTTTGTTCATTGCTAGACGAAATGCGCACTTGTGATATGGCAGACGCCGACATAATGCCGACTGACACCGGTGTATATATGTTAAAGTAAGTGTACAGTGTTTCATCTGTTTTTGCGCTGTAATTGGAGAGGTAAAAAGGGAAGGTATTCTTGAAATTCTTCCTCCGGTACAATTTTGACTCATGGAATGGTTCTATTTAAATGAGGTGGAATGCTTTCAATTGAGATTTTGTAATGATAAACAGCAGTCATCTATGTAAGTTGGTCGATGCATACGGTTAGCCAGGGGAAGGGTTGTAGCTTCTTATGTCTGCAATGAAGGCAGGCAAGAAGGTCAGAGTTTGTCGAATTCATTACGGTTATTATCGATTGTAAGTAGTATTTTTGTTAAATGAAAGGCTGATTTCTGTACACATATCGAAAATGCTTTGTAAATTGACTTATCGTCTGGACGTGGTAGTTCTTTTTTGCACATGAACAGAGAGGATGATCCAGTTGGCCAGAGTCTATAGTTTACAGAATTGAGTTTTTTCTTCCCCAAAGCTTGAATATGGCGTTAACTTGTATTTTTATGCATTCAGGATAGATAGTTAGCCAAATATACACCTAAAAATGAAAGAGATTGTTAGTCTGTGATTAGTTAGGCGCCCGTATAAAATCAGTTCATCGAGCAAGCTAAAATGCTGGCGTCTCATTACCAAACGGTGAACTGAAAATTACATAAGGCAAAAACGAAGTGCACAATACGCCATAAATAATGTTCTTAGATTTATAATATTTAAACTTTCGTCACATTTTCCCTTCTCATCTGGCCATCAGCTTGGTCGGTCTAACTACGACCATAAAGGCGACCAGAAATATACAAAAGAGAACATTTAAAAAATCTCAGCGTCCACAGAGAACGCATGTGAGAACGACGATTGGCGTCCCCGCGATTCATCAGATTTTTGTGCTACGTGATCCTACGCATTGACGCTGCACCCATTGCGCAGTCTTTGTAATAGGAACGTATCGTTGGTCGTTTTATCTCACAAGTGCGGTTGTGGTCACCTCAGTAACATCCAAGTTGATCACTGACAGATAGATGGTTCGATTTTTCAGGCAAATAAAACAAGCAGAACCATGAAAAGAATATCACCGACCGGCAATTTAGATCTCGTACATTCAACATTCGACTGGACCTTATTTTTGACCTAAAAATTTGCATATGAAACTCCCTCTGCGATAGAAGCACTAACCTAATTGTACGCCTTTATGGTAGCTCTCGATGCACGTGGTTCAAGGAAGAAAAAAACATTTTTTACTTTGGTTCTTCAATGTATGAGGAACGTCGTTTTCTGCAAGTCAAGTAGCATAAGTTGTGAGCTCTTTTGTCTTTCCTGCTAGCAGTTAAACCTCTCGAGCATACAGGTTGGAAACTGTATAGTTGGTGATTCACTTCCTATATGCGTTGTTTAATTTCCGAAGCAATTAATGCGCAAATCCATCCATTCATCGGATAAAAAGTTTTCAGGCTCGGTCCGAAATTTGATATCAATAAACGAGCTGAAATCCATCTACTTCTGCAGAATAACTGCATAATATCCACTGGCTGCCAGCGTGTAGCCCGTATTATACAAATACGTAATCATTTCCCTTACTGACGGTACAGATACCAGCTACAAGCCCAGACACGTGTGTATTGCCAAACTTGTGCCAGAATCGTACACTTTTAATCAGCTGAAACCCTTCTCAGAAACGGAGGAAATACTCCCTGGCCTCAAAGTTATATTACTAGGCTGGTTTGAAGTTCACGACTGCTTGGGTTCAGGCGAAAACCACCCAACTTTGTCTTGGGGTTGGCTCGATCGATTGCTGCTGTCTTCCGCCGCCTTTTTCGCCAGTGTGGCTCAAGTCCTGATTGGTCTTTGTTGTGCAGCACCTGCCAGGGTCCTTGATCGGACCCTTATGAGCAAACAGAATGCTGCTAGGTCTGTAAACTATACTCCAACGTGAATGCAGCATTTTCATGCACAGTCAACATGGTTTATGCTTTTAACTAACTTGGAAAGCCGTTTGACTCAGTTTACCGTATGCTCCAGTACCAACTGAGCTTAAGTTAAAACCACGAATTTTGCTGTCCGATGTTGGTGTTTGGTCGGCCGGTTGATCACAGTAAATGCACCAGCAAGGCTACCTTCAGATACACTTGTCTGTGTTGATAATGGATGTTTTTTTCCTAAAACTTCCTTTCTTTTCCTATTAGGTGTCGGTGGGTTGCATTTCACGAATCTCCTATGAGCCCGGATCGTCGGCGGATGGAACAGCTCGCCTTCGAAGCAGTCCGGACTCATACCAGGAAGCTGACCTAGAACGGCTGAGGCAACGCTGGTGTGAGGCAATGGATAAATGGCAATCATATCTGCAGACAAATCTCCAGTCCGTAAGTTCACGCTAAATGGCAGAGTTAGTATGTTCCTACTAGCTTCTTGAAACTTTAAGGCGGATTTACAAGCGATTATTGCGCAGTTGTCTTCGTGGTACGCAAAGCAGTCACCTAGAACCTACGCTTCAAACACATTGAGTTCGAAAGAAGAAGAAGATGATGATCATGATCATGAAGAAGAAGGGGCGTTCACCAGGGGGAGATTTATCGAAGGCTAGCATTTTCGAGAAGTTGTTTCTCCTGCCCATGCTCAGAAATCGGAAAATGATGCACACATTGTTTGATATGTAGCCCATTGAATTGAACTATCGTGTGACTAAAGCACGATAGATCGCTCTCATGATGCTGATCTCTATATCAACGCCGTTAAGCGAAGGCTGAAGTTTATAAATCATATAATTTTCAATGAAACAAAAATCAAAGAGCTAGTTGGACGCAAACTTTGTTTTCTAGAGGAATAAATACAGTGTACGGGTAAGCAAAATAGATCGATGATTTCTACAAGGTCCACACTGTGTCCCCGAGCTTGGTGCCGCAGCCCCGGTAATTTATGCGTGAGTTTGTTTATAGTGGTAGTAGACTTTCGCTGCATCTACCACACTCTGAGTTCGGTGTCACGATCAAATCAGGCGGGAGAGGGTGCAAGTGGCTGGCGCGACCGGAGCCGCCCCTGGGCGTGCCGCCACACTTAACTCTGATCCGCTGAGTGGGAGTGTCATGGAGGCTATATTAAGAAGGAGCCATTGCAGCCTGACTCTCCTTCCACCAGTTAGCCACTCCGCACAAACACCTACTGGACTAAGTGTGAGGTCTTAATTATCCCGTCAGCTAGCAACCTACCAAGCCATGACTTTAAGCACACCGTGAGAGTTTCAAGCGCTTCAGATTGCTTGTAGTGAGGATAATGCGCTGGGACATCATCCTCACGCCCGATTTCCATTCCCGTCAAATGACCAACTTCCAAGCCTCGGTTTTGATCACACTGATCCCTACGAATCGGTTCACAAAAAGAGGCAGATTTGGAGGGGATACAACAACGGTAATTGTGTCATGTCATTAATAAAATAGTTCAACTCGAGAGTAAGCAGAATTAAGAATTCAAACTACACAAAAACACACACAGAAGCAGAAAAGAGAACTCTAACACACAAATTATACACGAAGCAAAACGAGACAGTTTAGTTGCACGTGTTATTTCGGGGAAGGATAAAGTTAGACAGCTCACCGCCAACCCGCTGAAATCACAGGCAAGGGGAAAAATATTCATATATAAATTTGATAGAGGGAAGTAGATTCGTCAGCGCTTTATTCGTGTTCCCGCAGAAGGGTTGCTAGTAGTTTCTGGTAGTTGGGCAGGCTTTTTCCCGAAAGGTCAATTACAGTGTCTGCGTTGGAGGTCATTCAGCCATACACGTCGCTCAAATTTCTCGCCGTTAATAGAGTGGACAGCACGATAGATCATGATTACGTCACGGAATGCGGGCACTTCTGCTTAAACTTTAACCTCCGGTTGGCAGTACTTGCAGGCGGTCGTGAAGCGACGAAAATCTTCGAACAATCTGCATCGGCAAGTGTAGGGGCATGTGGAATGATCATTCCGGACTTATTTACGGTCATTAATCAGCAGTACCGTTATGTGCAGGAGGCGCTAAATTTGCCATTTGACACCAAATCAGTTGTTGACAAAGTCAGCTTTAGGCGGAACGGTTAGACAAGCAGTCCGGTCTGAAGTTGTCTTCTGACGTGCATAGTCACTTTTGGAATAGACACCTCTTCAGACCTGAGTTAAGTAATGTACAAAGTTAACGTCAAAGTAGGGGTATGTATAATCTGTGCATCTTTTTGGGTCTACTTTAAAAGCTGAATTTCTAATGTGGCTTCGACATAGAATATCTTACCTAAATAGTTAAGAAGATCGAATACGGTACGCATTCTCTTATGCACATGCAGTTGCAATCCACCATCAATTTCACCAAGTAAAACAGTGGCAAGACTAACTTTTTCAGTCTAACTTAGTAACCGTATAGTGAGTCCTTGGCAGCTAGTAACTGCGACCTGAAATAGCCTTAAAAATTCTTTTTCGTCACATGTTATGTGAAATGCTATTCCTTTACGATAGAAATAACCGATTTTTAGCCGAAATTCGCCTTCCTTGACATTGTAGACTTTTATGGTTCCTAGGGTTTTTATAGGAAAATTGCAGTGTGCCAAGTGCGGCAGATTAAAACAATTACCTTAGAACAAGATGAACGCAACAAAACCGACCACTTTAGTAGGGAGGAGAAATATCCTAGTTTTGGCGAAGTCACAAAAATTGGTTTAGTAGCCAGAGAGAGAGAGAGAGAGAGAGAGAGAGGAGAGAGAGAGAGAGAGAGAGAGAGAGAGAGAGAGAGAGAGAGAGAGAGAGAGAGAGAGAGAGAGAGAGAGAGAGAGAGAGAGAGAGGGGCCAAAAATCAGAAGTTAACGGTTAACACCGACGATTCAAATGATAAATATTTAACGTTTCTCTTTGAAATATTTATATTTCCTTACCTTTACTGCCTCTCCAGAAATCGCAAGACCATACCGAATAAACGCATCTTTACTCAGAATGCTTCTTCGATAATTGTGAAAAATCCGTTCACAAGGTACCCATTTAACCCCTTTCGGTTCAGCCGAGAATGTCCTACAAAACAGTCCAAGTGTGACCCGCTATGTTATGCGCCAAAACGTTAAATTAACCAAGTATTTCTTTTTATAGTTTTAATTTTATCAGAAATTTAATTGTTCAGGCCAAGCAATACTCCATCTAATCTGCAGAGGCCTGCAGTCTGCACAGTGGAATATTCATATGCCAAACTTTCAAGTGCGCATTTTGGGGTATCCGTGGACAGTAATTTATGGGAAAAGGAAAACGGTCCCAACGACCGTTACCAAGCCCCGAATGAGGGACTCAGTTCAAACAACAACTATCGAGCACACTTGATA
This sequence comes from Schistocephalus solidus, assembly GCA_017591395.1. NCBI lineage: Eukaryota > Metazoa > Platyhelminthes > Cestoda > Diphyllobothriidea > Diphyllobothriidae > Schistocephalus > Schistocephalus solidus. The sequence continues at coordinate 67,822 of WEDG01005078.1, forward strand.
GTACAGAGTGTGTGCGTAACAAGAAATGCACACAAGAATAGCCTGCCCTGAAAAATGATCCCGTTCTTGAACTTGCGGATTTTTCACGTATTTCGAGGTATTGCGCGCGAACGCAGAGAACACAGAGGCAGCGTTCATTACTGCTGCGACTTGAACGTATAATGAAAATAAAAATGCTGTTGTTAATTTGCCTAAAACCAGCATGAAAGCTTCGCAACCTGGTAAGCCCTCAGGTGAATAATCTACTTCTATCGAACAGGGCTACTGGTTGAAAAAATCGTCTGTGCTATGAACAGCTACAATAGGTGATCTTATTTATTTAACATTAATTTAAATCCCGAGTTTTCATTTCGGCTAGAAAGGATTACTTGCGAAATGAGTTACATAGATTTCCTCTCAGTATAATTTCAATAAATATTTCATCTGAATATAAATTTGAACACATTTTATAAAATGCATCCAAAAATATGCTTTCTTGTACGCCATCTTGAATGTTTAGCTCGAAGAAATAGTATCTTTCGGTTTCAAACAGTTTGGGCTTATGAGCACTTTAGGACCCTAATATGTATATTAAAATATCCTCGTACCTGTTCCTTTTTTCCCACTACTCGCAAGATATAAAATTCACTCCATCTGCGTCGCAGAAGCTTAGGAATGCTACCTGGCAGCTTCTTAGAAGCGCAAATGAATGTATGATTTTCTTCCAATGAACAGTGCGGCTTCCAATTTGGAAGCCCTAAAAGCAAGCTCAACGGCTAGGCTTACTACAAGTAAATGCCATCATCGAACTAAAATGTCAAAGGTTGTTTGTTATTCTTCAATACAAGATTCTATACACACAAGGAGAATAAGAGATTCACCTGTTACCTTATAATACCACTGATAAATTCCCTTTTGCGTTCATCTGTATTAGGCACGAATACCTAACCTGATTTCAGATTTTTACGAGAACGCGATCCGCATGCTGAATGAACTGCTCTTATAAGCAAGGAATTTAACTGTGCCTTCATAGTCATAGTCGACCGATTCTTTATTTTTAAGCCATGTATTGTCACTTGACGGCCGAATGTTTATCAAAATCTCGCCTGCAATCGAAATTGCACCCGCTTTTGCTGAAATATCCTGGCTTAATAGTCCTTTAGCGTAACGCGAGTGTGATAATGTAAGTCTGTATGAGAGAACATTCGAAATCAGCTGATTAATTTCTAATCAGTAAAATTAGCCTTAAAAACAGCATAAGACTCACAAGAAATCAAATGTATATGGTCAATCAGGCTAACAAGATTCGCATTATGAACCAAAAGCCAAATCATGGGTTTGCAGAATCTTTTGCAGTAAATCATATTGGGACTGATGGCCATCGATCTATCCTGATCACAACCCGTTATACGCAAAGTCCTTTGAATTCAGATAAAATCTTATACCAGGCCTATGCTTGATCGAGACTCGGGGATTTCCGGGATTCAGAGTTAATTAACCAATGATGTTTTTGGATGAAAACTGCCTATTAAACTCCATTATTCCTTTGGCCCAATTTGAAGAATTTGACGGCCTCAGTGGGATCAAACCTATGACAACAAGGACAAGCCTCTGTATAAAGTTAAATCCTGCTCCTAACGGAACCTCGTAGCTCAGGTGGTTGGAAAGTTGGCTGTACTCAAAGCCCTGTTCTTCTTTTTGTGGATTGGAATCCCACCGCAGCCAACGACTTTTTTATATTTGGGGTAGATGAGAATTTCAGAGCTGCAAAAAAATGCCTAGTAAACGGTATTATCTTTTAGTGACGCCCTTGTTTCACCAAGCTTTAACGTGCCCTTGTGATTTTTTCACCTTATCTTCCTTTCTCAGACTCTATGTGTTTTTTTTCTGTCACGACTAACCCGTAGAGGGAAAGATGGTGTGGATTTAAAACAAACACTTGGCTACCAATGGCAGCGCATACGGCTTGATAATGGCGCCGCTGTGTACAATCATCCAACCGTATGTTTAGCATTCAATGGTCCCCATCTAGAAGTGGGCAATTATTTTGACAAGATAAGATGATTGAAAGAAATATTTTATTGAACCGGTGTTTTGAATTCCCATTCGGACTATCCTCGGAGACCGTCATAGCTGATGACGATGCTGATGGTGGTGGTGATGGTGGTGGTGGATACGCTGGACCAACATGGGTGCCAAATCGGGGTATGGCAGGCGTTATTTGGGATGAGGCCCCATAACGAATGCCGAACATAGGGGTGCGCGTGCCCAAAATGGGCACACGTAGGTGCAGGCTCATGCTGCACCATGCTCTCGCACTCCGTGGGAGATTATTCATTTGCGCCCAACCCCGCCTCCGGTCTTCTTGGCTATGTCTTGACACCGGGCAGAGGCGGGTAAGAGACGAGAGAGTGAAAGAGTGCGGTAGATGCTTTGCAAGTCTAATATTACTTAAAACTAATTCACGCGCAAGTCACCGTCCCTCGATCATCTTTCTGTGGAGCATACAGTGGACATCGTCGGATTACGACGGCCGAACTGTTGGTGGTGGTGGATTCAGAGTTTAGAGTGCCGTTTACGAAAAATCTGCGCTGCATTCATCAAGATAATAAAATAGCATTCGGTCACGCCTTTGGTCCAATCGACCCCGGAGTTCAGGTTAACTGCACAAGTCTGGAGTCAAGTGCCGAGTAGCTGTCCCAGCTAACTGAAGTCCCATAGAGAAGAGCTAGTAGTGAAATTTCTGCGCCTGTATAGTTACTTTGATATTACTCTTCTTGTGAACGAATATTTTTATCCTCCTTGACATGCTAACTTCAGGCCGACCCTAACAATCTCATGGTTTTGTAGTAAGGCTGACAGTTTATTCTAAAAACATTTATTTCCGAGGGGATAAACGAACGAGAGTTTGTTTAGCCGTTTACTATACAGATGCCATAAACCCATTAGGAGAAGCATACAGGTGACTTGCGCTGTACGCATGTGGGGTTGGATGGCGTGTTTTAACCTACTTCCGGTGTGACTCTTGGCAAAAAAACGGTGTATAGCATGCGAGTTTATTGTTTTTTCTCTCCTACAACTTTTCACTTCTCAGTACTGCTTCCTTGAGTTTCAATGTCTTGGTCTTAACCTTTATCGGACTGCATACTGAACCCAATGCAGTTGCATTCTTCTTCCGTTTATGCTAGATTCTTAACTAATGCAGTGAACCAGTGCTGAGAATAATAGTACTGTACTTCTACTTGCTCGATTTCAGCTGGCCAAGAAAGAGCAAAAGTCCTCACTAGATGAGGCCCGTGAGGGTTATCTTCTCAATCGATGGGTCTCCTCCATCCAAGAGCGCGATGCAATCCTTGTACCGCCGGCCGGCTCCGGCCTTCCCGGCGCGCCCGCATCCGGCAATCCACCCGCCGGCATGGAATATCACAATTCCCTACTTTTTGTCGATCTTCAGAGTACGTTTAGACCAACTTCTGCTTAAAATTATTTTTGTTTTTATTGCATTTGGCTGGGTCCTGTTTCCTCCCTGTTATATCCCGATCCGTAGATGGAAGAGCAGGAAAGCAAGTTCGGGGAACAAACACTTTATTCTAAGCCTGTGAAAACATGGGGTATTTTCTTATCCCAAAACGCACCTTGTTTATTTATAGCCCTGAGCGTTCTGGAACATTCCGTTATATCGTATGCCAAATGAGAAAGGCTTTCCGAAAGTTTCCAACCTATTCATTTCAGTTGATGATTGGCTGCTTTCCATGAGAATCCCCTCGCGGACAATCTCGGATATCCAATCCCCGCACGGGTGATCAAAGGCATCACACGCTGATTGGCTGCCTAAGTTAACGTGCACAGGCCGCTTGCCTTTCGCCTTAGGCCGTGACTCCACACACTTGAAGTTCTCCGTAACACTTTTTTTTAACAAAGGACGTATATTTGCTGAATTATGGTTGACACTTTTTATAAGACTCAGCCAATTCATCGCTCGAGGTTCGCATACATGTTAAGGGGATTGAAAAAAAGAGGTGTACAAATTGAAACGCTGGAAGACAAAGTTAGTAATACTGCAGCTAGAGGTAGGATGAACCGTTGTGGGGTTGGCGGCAACATTTGTTCAACCAAACCTAGGGCCAGTCATTAAGAGTGCTCTTCCTGAAGCGTGCAATTTGTCCGCTTGAGACCACTCAGCAAAGCACACAACATAGATTGGCTTAAAGCTGTCGCTAAGCTGGAGCCAAGTCCTGCGTGGCGCAGGCAACCAGCTGGCCAGCGGGGTTCGGTCGCTGACAGCCACATGCAGTGCGACCATCGTAATCCGACGATGTCTGCACTCTGCTCCCCAGAAGAGGGTTTCAGAGACAGTCACTTGCGCGTGAATTAGTTTTAAGTGATAGTAAACTTGCAAGGCACCTACCACACCCTCTTACCTTACCCGCCTCTGCGAGGTGTCAGGACAGAGTCACGAAGACCTGAGGCAGTATCGGGCGCAAGTGGCCTGCGCGGCCGGAGAATTTCCTGACCGTACAGCCACGATGGAAGTAGATCCCACGGAGTGGGAGAGCCATACGGGTCAAAATTGGGTGGTGCGTTATGAGCCGGCACCTACGTGGGCTAATGTTTGGCACGCCCCCTCCCCAATGTTCGGCATTTGTTATGAGAGCTCAACCCAAATAACACCTGCCGCACCCTGATTTGACCCCCGTGTTGGTCCAGCGCATCTACTACGCGGGCCGTTTAGGGTCACCCACATACACATCTGTCCGCATAATCCCGATGGAGGCTTCGATCCACAGCCAAGACATTCACTGTGCTGGCTCAGTGATTAGCTATTTATCCGTCTATTCGATAATGACGAGAAAGTTACAATACTTGAGTTAACGATGTGCAGCGATCCAGTGGCCTAGATGAGCTCGACTAATTATGATCAACGAAAACAGCCACATTCCTTTGAGCGCAAATCTACCAAACGTTCTCCTATCGTTTATGCTCCCCTCTAGCCGATTCGCCCCGGAGCAGTGGCCGAGGGACATGGTTTTTGTAAATACAGGCTTTTAACACGTTGTGAAAATCCGACAGTCTTGGTGGGGTGCGATCCCACAGCTGCAAGAACCTCGTTGCTCAGGTGGTTATGGCGGTGGTTCTACTCAAGTCTCGCCACTATTGTCATAAGTTTGAATCCCAAGCCCAGTTCTCCCAGTTTGGTCCAAGGAATCAGCTGAAACTTTGGAACTTAAAGACGAACAAATGTAGTCTTCAATTATATCGTTACGATTGCACCCTGATTTTCCAAGGATAGCCCACCAACCTTCGTATATTTGCTTATTGTCAAGAAAAGTTCTTCTTACAACTTTACCGGAGTCTGACCTTTAAGGGATGCGTTTACATCAGTTACTCGGGAAAATAGCAAATGCATTTTTGAGAACTCTACTGAACGGGGTACATTGCTAAGTTTAAGAGAAACTTAGTTACCGAGAACTCGTTTTATACGTTGAAGTATTACTGAGGCTTTAAATCACGGAACACTGTTAACAAATTATGACGGTTTTTTCAAGTCTGGTTGTTTTCTCCTAGCAACCGTGTCTTTCCTCCATCGATTTTTTCTTTATAAATTTCTTTTAATTATGTGAGTGGCCCGTGTCACAGGTTCCGTCCTGAGAAATGTCACTATTTATAAACGCACTTACGAACTACAATGTTAAAATTGCTATAAAATAATTTTTCACGTCTTTGTGCGAAGACGTTAATAATACCGTAACCTCTATAACCTTGCACATATTTATGCCCTACATAAGAAGTTAATATAATTAGCACATCCTCCTTCAAAAAACTTGTCTTATCCACATCAAGCGTTCTCCTGAACTAGTACCTTTTTAAACTAATGTTAACCCACTTGTGAAAAACTCGGCGGCCTCGGTGGGATTTGAACCCACGCCAGCAAGGAAAAGGCTTTAGTACACTACCAACGCTCTAGCCAACCGAGCTACGAGGCTCCAGCTGTTTCAGGATTGGCAGATTCCATACGTCGCAGTAGGCTGGACGGATAACTTGACCCAAGTGTGATTAAACTCACAGCTCTCGGTGGGGCCTCGTAGCTCAGTTGGATAGAGCGTTGGCTGTACTAAAGCCTTCCCCTTGCTGGCGTGAGTTCGAATCCCACCGAGGGTGCCGAGTTTTTCACAATTGGGTCAAGACGAATTATAAATCTGTCAAAATCATCTATTTTTTGTATGCACTTACCCCGAAGGCCACGAAACTTTTCACTGGAAAGAAAACCTGGCATACTTGGAGAATTCAGAAAGAAAATACCTGAAAGACACCTTAAATGTGCAGGAAAAACAGCATACAGACTTCGAGAAATTTAGGCAAACGTGGATAAGTGAACAAGCAGTAGAGGACGCTAATGTAACTTGATGTGCGCAGTTAGAGAGTTACTTGCTATTCGCAACCGGTAAGACGACAGCTTTGAAAGATCGTAAGCACCGAAAATGGAATTGTGCCACCAGCCATCTCGGCTGGAAGGCTAGCGCAACCCAGCTATTGTTGTCAGGACGTTGCTTTACCTTTAAAAGTTGTTCAATCGAAGTCTGTGGATAGGCCAGTTCGTTTTTGTGTACGTAGTATGTAGATTTACGTGGATAATGCCTAAGGGGAATCCGGTTGACGTGAAAGGCGGTCGTTTTTATGCATATTTTTTATAACCTACGCAATTAGTTTGCGAACCGGTATTCTTTAAAAAGGCTGAATCAATTACCGGATTTTCCACTGCAGCGTTATTAATGTCCATTGCTGCCATATTATTTCCAGCAGAGCAAGTATACATTTCTCGTACAGACCTCCAACCTCGAATCCTACAAGTTATTCCTAATTGTGCATTTTTCGATGGATACTAGTTTCATCTGCAAAGAAGGGCAGATCGAGTGCCAGGGAGATTAATTTACTCCTGACCTTCCGCTTTGCTTTCGGTGATGCATTCCCAAGTTCAAGATGAAGCTGGCAAATAGGAGTATATTGGCCGAATACAAATCATTTCTGGTGCATTTTTTAACTTTTATAAAATATGCTGTTACCTTACTTCGTAGGCTTATGAATAGTGTTGAAAGCAAGCTATTCCGAACAACTAACACGTTTCAGCACCACAAACGACCTCCAGTGTCTCCGATTATTCCCGCGTACTAGGATGCTAGGCTTTCGCTGTCTGATGTAGATGTTGAAGTGCGTAGGCACAGCGTATGTTACATCTACTACGCCGTTGATCCTCCCGAGTTACGATCCTGACCACTCTTTGAAGCGATCATGTAACGTCACCCATTTTCGGGAGGATTATTAACTGGTTAAAGTCTTGCAATTTTCTGCTTGAGATTGAAAAGGACAAGGACGGCTAGCTTCTGTCCACGAATTCGCCAGGGACGAATGTGAGCCATGGTCTTAGCTTCCACCTACCTTCTAGGCAGTTCAGAAAAAAGCGTCTGTAGTATCCACGTTTTATCATATACTGTTTGTTTCTGCTCGGCACTCTAGTAGCTCCTCTATCCCAAAATAGGTGAGGGTAATCAGCTTAACCAGAATCTTTGGGTTGGTGCTAACTCCTACCTGGACGGCGAAGAGACGGCTATAAAAGAGGGGCGTGCCTTTGTCACCCTCCCCATGATCAAGCGGTACGCCACTCTCATTGGTGCCGTCGCTTCCTGGGATACAAACCTTCACGACGACAGTTTCCTCAACAAGATCACTCCTGCTGGCGAGCGCATCTACTTGATTGTGTGTGTGAGTCGAACAGTTCGGTTGCATACTTGAGTCGAAAAGTTTTTTAGTTGCATACTTTTTGAACAAGAGAAGGTGGAAAGCAGTGCATTTGAGCTGGCTGTCGGAACCGATGGACTACAGAGATCGGAGAAGGAATTAAAGAAATTAGGCTGCCAGAAACTGAATACTCCCGGGCTGTCGCTTTGATACTTAGGCATATACATTAAGGGGAAATATCATGACATTGAGGTGACCAGAAATTGGCAGATGGCACTATGAAGTAGATATATCGTGTATTTAATTGTCTTAGCTAAACCTACATGTATAGATTTTATCTATTTTCACGTACAGGACATTTGGGAGAACGGACGGATGACCTTGCGATAAATGTCTTGGAGAGTAGGTAAAGGGGAAATGTTAGGGTTAGTTTTAAGTTAAGACTAAGGGTTTGCGTGCAAGGGGTGGTGTTACGATACGGGAAAACATACTCTTCCCGGAATTTTGTGCAAGTCACTTGTATTACAGGGCGTGCCCTCTACATGGGCTGCGTTCTGGGCACGCACAAGCGCAGGCTCATGCCGCACCCCCTCTCACGCTCCGTGCGAGATGCTTCATTTGCACCCGACCCAGCCTCTGGTCTTCTTGACTGTATCTTGGTACCGGGCAGAGGCGAGTAAGGGACGAGAGAGTGCGGTAGATGGTGTGCAAGTCTACTATCACTTAAAGTAATTCACACGCAAATCCTCGTCTCTGCACCACCCTTCTGTAGAGCATACGGTGTACATCGTCGGATTACGACGGTCGAACTGACCTTTGCCATTTATACCATAGCTGGTGTATCTCATGAAATGATCGTCAGAATTCTGACATTTATTGTGGTGAGAAAGGATGAATTAAGGGGTATTTCAATACTGATTCTCGTGCGGCATACTCCCAAAATATCTCACAGATGTAACCTTCCGAACGAGCTTCTTTCCTACTGCCCGCAAAAAAATAAACTCGGTTGAACGTCATTCCTTAAATGGTATAATTTTTTATTGAAATGTAATGCCTTATAAATTCAAATATATTTTAGAGAAAGCCAGTTAAAAATATTTTTTGATTGTAATAATTTAGTAGTAATTTATATTTTCGTCAAATGTCATGGATGAAAAGGGATAAATTTCGGTTTGCAAAAAGGTTTTAAATCATGAGTTTTTTTAAAGACTGAAATGTCAATTTAATTGAAGCACTTATCTACCTGCTTATTGATACTGCTTGTGAAATATGCACCACCGTCCACATCCATCAAAAAATGTTATGAAGTTTATATGGTTGATGCTTAATAATGTTGAAAAATAATTTATTGCCTTACCTAGCGTGTAAACAACTGTTAGTTTAGAAACCCTGGGGAATAGTGCAAATGCAGGTTAATTTCTAAATTATTCACAAACTGAAAACGTTTTTAAAGCCGCACAAAACCTTTTTCTGACGTATAAATTTTACGAGGATGTACGTTGATACAGCTGATTTATTCGTTTTTGCCGAATATGCTGTCGCAGGTGACCTAAAAATCCCATTTATAAGTCGGAAGCCTGGCGTGGCAAATAAATCGATGGGGGCCTAAAACGCAGCTCAACAGGCAAAACCCGAACCAATGGTTAATGTTATTCTCGAAGGGTAGTAAATCGGGGTTATTAAAGGTGTGTGAAACAATGGTCCTTCGTAGCAAAATGTCGTAAATATGCAGCATGGTATTCAAGTACGCTAGTTCAGTTAACAAAGCGGCGCGCAATTTGATAAACGGAATGTCGTAGCAATTGTGTCACAGAGAACCTAGCGAAGTACTAGCAATGGCTAAGCGACAAATTCCCCGAAAGTGTAAAGAATCAACAATGGTTAGCATAACCGCCAACAGTCTATAACCTAATTCCCAAGCCCCACACTCAACGCAAATTTTTGGCCCAGAGCCATCCCGTCTTTTTCCTGTGTTCTTCTAGTCGGTCAATGAATATGTTCCCATTTTTCCGACCGTATTTCTCAAAAGAAACTAGGAGTTACTTCGTTTCTTGAGAATTTTCTAGACATCCCCCATCTGGTCGTTTTGAAAATCGATCGTTTCATTAACAGTTCACTAACACCCAGCCTTTAAACCATCAGTAAACTTACTACTACTTACTACTATTGTTCGAAACTTTGCTTGTTTGATCTCTTGTTTGCGCACCCGTGTCACTATTTAAGATTTTTATCACAGAGCGACTGTAAAGGTAAGGCTTTCGTAGAATTTCATAAGCGAATAAGAATACTGAAGTTACCGATTTACCAATTTCGAAAAACCAAGCTTTATTATGTAGGTTTTGGGCTCGCGTACACTAGACGCTCGTCGGAATGGCCTGTGTTCCACGGGACACCCTTTATTGCCAAAGCACATTTACTGCGTTTATGAACCCGTCAAAGCCACTGAACACGCCTTTTTAATACAAAGGTTTCCAATTCATGGCCCTGTTTTGTGTACAGCTGCCAAGGGACGTTCTCGTGTAGCGTGGTCAAAACATCTATCGGACGCAATTGCATGTCGCATGATTACATAATGCACTTCTGATTTACTAACTGGCCCATAATTAAAGTAGACACTAATCGGTTCAAGAAATTTTGCAAGCGCATTTTGAACATGGTATTGGCAGGTGTGAACTAGTCAGACGTTTTCGAAGTCAGCACAATGATTCCTGACTGTAGCACTTCAAAAACTAGCAAGTTTGGTAAATGGACTTGAGCCATTGTTAAGCTTGACTTCACAGTACAGTTGTCTAGGCTGAAGTATCATCCATCTGTTGAATTTCTCTTCCCGAATTCCACAGGTTCATATCCTGCTTAGCAAGCCCACACTGATGACACTTGTCCTACGAAAACGGATCTGCATTAACATTTGCCGACGCAATCCCATTGCCAACATCTTTCGAAGTCCCTTTTCACGCATGGTTAACACAGAAAAAGTGAGTTGAATAAACCATTTTATGGCATTGTCAAAGATTCTAATCTAGTATTACTGCAAAAATGTGAAAATTTAAAAAAATTCCTCTTTCGTTTTCTGTTACCGTCCTAAACACACCGATTTTTTTCAGTTTACTGAGATTACTAAACTATTTCCATACAAACTTTGAGGAGAGCATTGAAATTGTAACAAGCATACAGTAATGCTCAAGTCCGAAAGTCCAAACTCTCCTAGATCATAAAATTTATTCTAGGTTTAATATCCATTTTGTCTAACTAAAACTTGATGAACCTGTCTAGTAAGAAGCTTAGCATGAGGCATGATACCGGAGATACTTAAATGAACTTCTTAAAAGTCTTGGAGTTCGTATGTTCAACACTCGTGTGTACACCAAGTTATCAAACTTGGTGCCCCCTAAACGGGCCACGTGGTAGATGCGTTGGACCAACACGGGGGCCACATCAGGGCACGGCATGTGTTATTCGGGTTGCGCTCCCATAACAAATGCCGAACATGGAAGTGTGGTGGCACGCCTAGGGGCGGCTAGGACTTAGGGGACCCGGCCGCGCCAGCCACCTGCGTCCTCTCCCGCCTCCGGTCTTCTTGACTCTGTCTTGACACCGGGCTCAGGTGGGGGAGGAGGAGAGAGTGCGGTAGACGCAGCGCAAGTCTACTATCACTTTAAACTAAATCACGCGCAAGTCACCGTCCCTGCTCAACATTCCCATGAGCATACGGTGGACATCGTCGGACTACGACGGTCGAACTGTCGTACACCAAGTTACCGATGGTTTTATCTGGTAGATCCTCGGGCACTTGTTCACAAATAAATCAAAGCAATTGATCTTTTGTCGCGATTATTCTGTCCCCTTCCCTGTCCTGTCGAGGGAACAGAACGCTAAAGTTTGCAGATCACGCATCACGAGAGATATGCTGGTTGTCTGAGCGGAATGCAGTTTTATGTCTCCCGTTTGGGTCACTTAGATGTCTCCGTCCTGTAACAGAAGGCTCTGCATGATAGTTTAGCGGCAGTCACAGATGCGACGGCAAAATCTGTTTTAGGCCCGATCCGAACTCTTTTAGGGTCGCAGTAGGAACATATGAGATGGTGGAATGTCATACTGCATATACTTGGGAAAATACGTCTGAAGGAATCTCGAAAGGCTCACGCATTCATATAGATTGTTCACCCGCCTAACCTCACCATTCTGAGATTCTATAGCAAATATGTCGCTCAAAATACGTTCTCCGTGCCGTGACGCTTGACTTAGAGACCTTTGAGCAAAGATAACAGTCAAAAACATGTTTTGTCTCGCATAGATTAAGAAAATTGATTTTTTAATTTACTGAAAATGATTCCCAGAAAATAACTTAAGTTAACAGTAAGCTTCCAACAGAACTGTGTATAAGTCTCTCCAAACGAAATTTTGAAGCGAAATTGATTTGTTCATTAGAATGAGGGTAAAGTTGGGAGCCGCACAACGAGGTCAGTGTATAAGGTTAATGGTACAACTCTAAGACCCTACCGTGAGCTGTAGTCAAGTTTGTGCCCTTCTTCCTTTCTTGTTCCGAATGTCTACCGGATTGTCTCCTGGAGGTGCGCTAATTATGAGACTCGGTCGATATTCCTCGTCCCAACTTTGAAGGAAAACTGGTTGGAATTGCCATGGTAAATTTATGATAAAAGGTGGTAGGGAGGATCGTTGGATAAAAAATATGTTAAATGTAGTCAGCAAAGCACGTGAGTTACATGGTTTGGTGCAAATTTGTGGTATCTGTTACAAACTATTAAAAGTTTATTAACACGTAAAAGTAATTATAACCAATAGTGGCTGTAGGCCTATCGCTCCTTCCTTGCCAGTTTTCTCACGTCTGTGTTAATCTGCAGTTAAGATTTAAGAGGGGCCATATGCCCTTTAACGGTCAACTTTTTTAAGCAAACAATATTTTTACTTATAGGAACCTACACTGTGGACTGGCATCGCTTATCAATTTGTCGCGGGGATTCCACAGGTAATTCCGAAACATTGGCACTAAACTTGAAGGACCTGAATTGCGGTCACTGATAAGGAACAGTCTAAAAGTCGGAAAAGGGGAACAGCTTTCTACTAGAAATTCCATCCACCGAACATTTTTGGCACACTTATTAGAGACTGCCCACCCCCCGTTAACTTACTAAAACCGTCACTTGTTTGTAAATACACTTGAGTCTTTTCTAGCCAACTCAGAAGCTCGTACTTATTTGTTATAACTACTAGCATAGTTTTTAGATGATTTAAACAATCCGAAGAGAACTTATGCAGCGTCGAGGACCAGGGGTGTCATACGTGTGAATGAGATTATTTTGGAAGGGCCAGGAGCAAAATATTGAAATCATTTCTGATCTTCCTTCAATACCGTGACACTTCAGAATGACTGGAGACATATTTGGGAGAAACCTATGGTCCTTCCTTAATCTGTGGTTTCAACAACACGCGTTCAAGTCCCTCAGCTAATGGGTATAACATTCAACTCCCCGCGTCGGTTGATAATATAACTACAGCAACAGCGAAGTTGGGGTTGCCCACAGACCAGAAACAAGCATATGGTGCAAATAAATGAGGCCGAAAATAATAGATTCCAGAGCAAGAACGGTTCCGAGTTCTTTGCAAAGTTAAGTTCAATTACACGCAAAGCAAAAATATCGGAGAAGGTGAGAGATTGCTTTTGTCGCGAATGACCGAGCACGCAGCAGCAGTGAAGAGTAATGACTCCAACTCCCAAGTCGCGGCTCATACGAAGATACCTGTCCACCCCTTCGAGCTTGATGAGGCCGACATTCTCATGCGAGCTAACAACGGCGCGGGCCGTGCGCTGCTGGATTTGTGGTTCTTCCACCCACAGTCCGCCATGAAGTGAAATGACTTCCCATTTCCGTGTTCACTGCAGATCCTTTGTTTGCGCATAATAATTAGCCACACAGGGAGCACGCGAGCGAACACCGTATCCAGTGCCAGTGTCGGTTAGCTAAATGGTCGGGTAGTTATCACGCTTCAAATCGACACTGGTGATGAAACTGTATCAATAAACGACTGGGATTCAGGTGATCAGGTCATCCTCGCACCACCTGGGTTGAATTTGGTGGCTGCTACTTACTGCGTCAGCCTCCCTAACCGAATGCCGTCTTTGATTTTGGATTTGATTGGGAGCCCGGAACGTCAATCAAATAACTGTCCTTTCCCGGCAATCAAGCCTTTCTTTGCTCAACTGCTTTCTGGAACTTTGCTCTTCACTTGTATTGGCAGAACAGTCGGCCTGGCACAAGGAGTTCGCCCAGTCTTGGAGTCTGTGTGCAAGCTAACGAAAAATTGCTACGTCATACATACAGGGCTCTAGTCAAAAGCTATCAGTGTGATAGGATGCCTTAAGCTGGAAACAGAATCACTGCATTCGTAACCAATTAAAAGTAGAAGAATGTAATCTACCTCTCACCATAGCTTCTTGGGATGCATACGTGCCCATACATAGTCGCAATTTCATTTGAAAACTGTAAGGCCACAGACAGCTCCTTCACTTAAGAGTGTGGTAATGCAAAAGTTCAACCAGGGGGTTGTCTTACTTTAGCCCCTCGATTGTGTGAATCAACTGCATTTTGACTGTATGCCGGTGAGTTACGCTCAAACACATAGGTGGCTCTTTGTCAATGTGCCAAATAAAGCTGAAACATCAGCAGGACGCATGCCTTATCTACAGGAACTACCAAAGAGCAACGGTAAAATGTTAAAAACGGTTTCCTCCTTTCATTGCTATTCAAATTGTCTCTCCTGAACTTCAAGATGTACGGCTATGCCTACTTCGTGAACTCCCAAGTAAATAAACATAATGGATTATATATTTACATTTTACCAGGTACTTAATAGTAATAAGTAAATGTTTTTGTTTACTATGAGTGGTACTGGTGTGCGAAAGCCCCTGACCCAAAACGGAAAAAATTTGCCGCAGATCATGCTTTGGATTTCGTATTCGTTATATATTGCACTACACCAAGATTCCATATTGAAAGCATACCGTGCTCAGGCACGTTACAAACATTTTCTGGGCTGACATTTTTCTCAGTTGTATTTCTTTTTAAACCTGATGTTCAGGAAATAGTCGGGGCCTGTTATCAAAGAGATTAGGTAATTTTACGTCACCTCTTGCATTTTCAGATTAGCCGGAATTATGCGCCCAGTGCAACACTATATACGGATCAAGAAGATAATCATCTGGCGGATACAACCGAGACGTACGCTGAACAGTACATGCGTACCATCCAGGCGGTAAACAGTGAACTCTACCTCGATGGACTCCGGCAAGAAGTAAGGAAATGTAAAAATATTTTGACCACCACCGGCGCTATTTAGCGACTAACACTAGTTTATTCCTACAGTGCTCTCAGTTAAACAGATAAGAGTAATCTACCTTTGCTGAGAGAATAAACCTACGGATCTTGTAATGACACTGAAACTGAAGAGATCAACTAGCATAACAAAGAATAAAAACTGCTGACAGGTGCAATATGTGAGTGTCAATTATGACTTTGAAGAACAGTAGGTTTATTGCCCGGACTTTACGAGAGCAAACAAGGTGACCTGGTCGGAATATCATATGATATGCCGCTTCCCAGTAGTTAACAGCGTTCATGGTCACGCATGCGGGGGTGGGCTGTGCATGTGGGCTGTGCAGCCAACTCTGCTCTTCCTCTGTTTATCGGGGTGGCAATGTCGCAGCAGCTGAAAAGAACAGGGCTACCGATCTTGTTCATCAGATTATCTTCCACGATTACATTGATGCTACTAGCTGCCTCATTGTCCGCATTACTAGTGCCACAAGCATCCGGGTCTTTGCTGCCTTAAACACCAAGTTCCCCTCGGTTTACGCGTGTGTACGCGGGAATTGGAAAGCTGCAGCTTTAATAATGCAAAAGTGTTTGGCTGCCGAATTTGTATGCCAGACCTTCAGTGGCTCTTAGAGAGTACGTTATGCCCTTGAATAGCGTGCGCCAATTTGTGGTATTGCAGTCTGGCTAGGAGGAGGTCCACCGCGTGCACTACTGCAAGGTGGCGCTGGGACGGCGACTTGTGTGCACCTAACAAACTCTCTTCTTCTCCCCCATCTTGGCCCAGTATCATGACCAAGTGAAAAAGCCCGGAAGTGGGAGACCGATGCGATCGGAGCCGCCCCTAATTGTGCCGGCACACCTGAGTCAGATCCCTAATTTTGGGAATGCTATAAAGGCCACATTAAGAAGAAGCCATTGCAGCCCGACTCGCAGTCCATCAGTTGGCTACTTTAAACAAGCAAACACAAGGTTAAGTGTGCGTTCCGATTTATCCCAGCAATTGGCAATCATCCAAGTCACTGCTTTAGGCATCATGACAGCTTTAAGCGCGTTAGATTGTTTATGGTGAGGCAAATGTGCTGAGCTGTTGAACTCACTCTCTGTTCGCACTACCAGGCCCCAGTCACTCTCTGATCCCGCTAGTTGTGTGGTGCGAGGACTGGAAGCAGTGGCGGACGTATATTCTGGCCTCGTCTGCGCGTACCACATACACGACCTGGCCCAAAAAGCACAACAGGATTTCTCTCTTTCGTACAAGGGGGGAAGTGCCATGGGCCAGGTTAACAACGAGCTACCGCAGCCTGACGCTCAGTCCACCGTTGGGCCACTCCACACAAACTAAGCAACCACAGGGGCTTCCTCAGTTCCACTTCCTTGACAGGTGTTCCATTACGTGTGTTTGCAGTTGCATCGGGGCTCCTTTGAAGTAGTTGGTTTGATAATAAACACGACATCATGTGATTTTTTGTCTCTCGCCTTGGGACCCTAGGTCTCATCAGCAGATTGTCACTTCATAGCATTGAGATACGTCAAACTCAAGAGTTCGCAAAAAGCAGACGGTGGCTTCGGACACATTAGTACTTGCTGATTGTTCACTTCTCTTCTGCTAGTGGTTCGCTTGTCAGAGTCCTATGTTGCATCCGAGGAAGTTTTGTGGGTACCCGATCGCCATGAACTGGTCGCAGAAAACTTGAGTGTTTCATGCAATGTGCTCTCCGTCTCACTGTATTTTGTTCCCCCTCTCCCGGATAGCATTCGCAAGCCGCATTTCAGTGCTAATGGATGATATTTTGGTAAGTGGATATATGGCGTCTATTAGCTACTGCCTACAGGGTCCCGTGTTGAGCAGGGAGGTCCAGGGAGGGTAACTTGTTTTTCTGCTCGATTTTCAGCGTTATGAATTTTGATGAAATTGAAGGCTGGCTGTTCGAGGATGGAAAACGTTTTGCCGAAGTGTCAGGCTAAAAACCTCTATTGATTGTGTTCGCACTTCAGTGTCCATAATTTCTTAAGAATGGCATCAAACGATCTGCTCATATTTTGTCTCGTTGTTCACGAGAGACACGCTAAGATGGAAGTTGAGTAGGTTATGAGACGGACGCTCTTCCATCTTAGTTACCTTCCAACTATTAACATATACTTGTGACTGTGAAGTTCTGAGCGATTAAGATGAACAGGGCTGTGACTACAGTACGCATCTTCGGTTGGTCTGCGCTGATTTAAAACGGCCCAACTAACCCTTGGAATTCCAATGTCAACCCAACAGTGCCTTTGGAGTCTGTCAGGAGTTTTGGGCGCCGAAACTGTCACTTATCCAGGTTGAAGGTAGGCGTGATCTGTCAGAAGACAGTGTGTCGGAGGAGCGCACCGGCCGTGCGCAGATTGGTTAATTGGTGACGGCTGATGCACCGACATAGGGTGAAAAAAGAAAATCGTAAGAATAATTTGCAAACCCTCTACGGGTCGATCAGTGACTAATCAGAGTGGTCGTGAACGCCACTTAAAGACTCTGGAGCATCTCGTTCTATCCCCATCCCTCCCCTCCGACGATGGAAATTTGTTAATTTTCTTTGAGTTGGCCACTACCACTACTTTGCGAGGACATCCCATTAAACTACGAGTGACAGGTGAAAGACTCGACACAAGAAGGTTCTTCTTCTCCAACAGAGTGATTAAGGCCTGGAATGCTCTGCCGGCCGACATAATCATGCCCCCATCCGTTGACACTTTTAAGCGGAAGTTTGACCAGTACAGCCATAAGTACCACCACGACATCCGAACCTAACACATTTCCTGAAACATATTCCCACCCACAATTTCGCGTCATATAACATACTACTCCCTATTTTTTGAGTAACATTATTTTATAATTGTTTGTCCGATGCCCTGCAGTGTGTCCGGGAGATAACCCTTTGTCCAACGTCCATTATATGTCAGCCTTTTTTAATTTACAGTGTCACTGACATCAATAGGGAGCTCAAAGGCTTCGCCTATATTTCCCTTAATAAAACTGAACTGAACCGAACCGAAAAACACCAAAACGATAATACTTACTGCTTCTGAACAATCCTCTTCTGCCTATTAAAACCACCACCACAGTGCGCTCCCATTTGTCCTGGTTTTTGGGTAATTGGTCTTCATCACACATGATTCATTAATCAGTTTTATAGCAGTAAACTGAGTTTTGGAAGCGGAACTTTCGTGGAATTGCCGTATCTTTTAAAAAAATAAGTCTTAAAGTATACAAATATACTATATTTACTTTTTATTCTTTCAAGGTCGCTTTACAAGAGGCCCTCTCGACTCAGCAAAACCGCAGACAAAGTGCTGAGATAAACGCCCTCGCCTACTCAACTAATAAAATCAGCCTCCAGCGGCAGAACGTTACGAAAGAGCAGACGGTAAATTTCTCTCTTTTCTGTCAACGTATTATAGGTTTTACGCATAGTAAGCACCCTCCCGCTCCCCTCTTGGAAAGCATGTGGATAGTCTCGCTTAAATCTACTTCGTTGCCTCATCACAGTAAGTAGAAGCGTCCTAGGGTTTGGGTTCTACGAACTTCATTGGTGCACGTACAGTGGTTGGCTCATGCGAGAAGTCAGTTCAGCCAATGAAAGTTACCTGCTGCGTGTGACGACAGTTCGGTTGGCTCTCCAAGGTTGGCTCTGCACAGTGAACACCAGTTAGCTGGGGAGATTGCGTGCTTACCAAGTGTGTGACGCATACGAAGCACTTTCACTACAACAGGCTTCTCGTACTTCTTTGGTCACATTCGGTGATCATACATCGACGATTATCATGAAATCATGATCATCGGTGATCAACCAATTGGTTTTACGGACAGGTCTCTAAGCAACCCTTTCAACCTTCTTTCTTACAATATCGAAGGAAGTGTTTCAATGGTGCTGACTACGCTACATTAGTTGGCCTTAATTGCTCATCTTCAGGGATTAAAAAGAGGAACTCCATCGCAGTCTTTGTCGTTGCACGTTCAGCAACTGCGCCTTTCGAAAACGGCTACTGCAGAAAATCGTATCATTACAAACAACGAAAGTACTGAATTTAGTTGATGCACACACTGGTTTTTGTAAATCGTAACGTCTTTCAACCATTCTTCAAAGTTTGATTTAATATGTGGCTAGTCTTTTCGTCGTATGAGTGAGTACACCAACTGGTTGTACATGGTGTATGTGGAAGAGCAGACCCCTTGGTTAAGTAACATTTGATTCGGATGCCTATTCGACCGTGACTGAACTCGGTGCATGGGTTTCACACAGAGCCCAGCTGGCAATGTACTGCCCTGTAGCATCATATGGGGCCTTACTTAGAAGTCCGCTAAACCAACGGACTAGACCAAATGCATGTGTTGTCGCCCAGCGCTCTCCCTCGAACTAACTGGAGTTCACGAGTACTCAACAGATGAGACCAGTGGCAGCCGGACGACGGCTTATTTTGCTCATTTTAAAGGCTATTCTGGGGGGTGGGTGGGGGAGCATGAACGGAACGACCATGTGGACAAATTTTTCGTCGGATTGCTGAATCAGCAGAATCGTCTTTTCACACTGCATCCCCTCTAACAGCCTCATCTGAGGGGTGCTGTCCAAATTTTACATCGGAATGATTGCTACGTGTCCGAGTTCTCTGGCTCATGGATATTCAGATTGGCAGTCTCAGTTTAGGGGCATCTTTTCATGTGCCTTGTCAGATCGAAGGTTAACGGACAGTGCATGCAAGAGGTTCAATAGGTGTCGCATCAGCATGTCTCCATACTTCACCAGCAATAAAGCTATCTGATTTTTTACACTCCTAGAGCGCATCATAGTTATCGAAAACGAGGAAGTGGAACCCGATACAAGTTTTGCCTTAACCGGAATAAATCTACGAACAACTTATTAGAACTAGTTGCAGGATTTTGAAAACCCTAATTCAGGAATTATAAAGGAATCACTGAGGAACCTGACCTAACAGAAATTCCCAGACTCCCTGACTAGTCAGCCTGGCCGAGGTGTTATATCCGTATACTTTAACAGTAACACATTTATAATCCGCTTGAAGCCGTTCTTCGAAGTGTAATCGAGCATATTAGCGTGTAAAACGTGAGTGCGCGCTCTAAACCGGCCGCGTGGTAGATGCACTGGATCAACATGGGGCCAAATCAGGGTGTGGCAGGTGTTATTTAGTTTGAGCTCCCATAAAAAATGCCAAACAGGGGATGGGGCGTGGAGGCACGCGTAGGTGTGGGCTCATGCCTTCCCACCTCCCGGCTTTTTGACCTTGTCTTGACACTGGGCACAAAGCAATTAAGGGAAGAGAGAGTGTGGTAGATGCTGCAAGTCTACTATCACTCAAAACTAATTTGCGTACTATTCACTACCCCTGCACCACATATCTCTGGAACATACGGATGACATCGTCGGATTATGACGGTCAAACTGACGTGTGAAACGTGCAGGTGGACTCTCCATTCCTGTCACCCAATATGCCCACGTCCACCTCTGGTCACTTGGGATCCATCTGGCTCATGCCGCACCAGCCACTTTTGCCATTTAGGGCTCTTCTGCAGGCGTGGTGACATGGTCAGGAGCGTCTCCGTCCGCTCCAGCCACCTGCACCCGACCCCGTCTCCGGTCTTCTTGACACCGGGCACAGGCGGGTAAGGGAAGCGAGAGTGCGACAGATGCAGTACAGGTCTACTAGTCCCTTAAAACAACTTTGAGCGCAAATCAACGTCCCTGCGCCACCCTTCTGTGGAGCATACGGTGGACATCGTCAAATAACGACGGACAGATTATGGTGTAAAAGGTGAGAGATGTGTCAGCAATACTCGGTATTCCCAGCCAGCCATCCATACAAGTATAACCGGGTCCAACCTACTTTAACTTCAGTGATCGGACGAGCACAGTTGCTGGCTACGCGGTGCGGTCGCTGATATCAGGCCATGTTGGAGATACATTAGGTAAGCACGGGGATCAGGTTAGGGCACGGTATGAGTTAACCGGCTAGCATGTCCCGAAACAAGTACCACACATGGGAATGTGGGGACGGCTGTTCGGATAAACAATCTGTGTTTTAAATTATCATTACACACTAAGATGGTAAGGATGTCTTGTATGCCTGCCTAAACAGGACACAGGAAAAGGAACCCAAAAGGCATGTTCCCTTACGCTCAATTCTGGGGAAATAAGGTTTAGAATTAAGGTGCTGGGTAGGGTTAGGTATAAGGGTTAAGGTTTTGATTTGAGTTCACTGAACGGTTAGGTTAAGGGTAGGGTTAGGGTTAAGCTTAAGGTTACAGGTTAGTTTTATGTCAGTGGGAAGACATGGGAATGCGAAACATTCCTGAAATGTATGCTAAAGTAACCTATTTTAAATGAACTTGGCATTCCTATTCCAGTGTTCCTGTTTAAGTGGCCGCACAATGCGTCCTTACTCGTGCCTTTGAGGGCTGCCAACTTGCGGGAAAACTCGGTCCTCCTGTGGGATGGAGAGTCAGGTTGCAAGCGTTCCTTCTTCACGTATTCTCTACGTCACTCACACTTGGAAGGGATCTGCGTCATGCCCCTGGTTTCTTTGGGAACCTGGTCCATCTTGCGTGGATCAGACTGTTTGGCACGCGTACACGGGCTGTTTTGCCTCGGCAGTCACTGCGCCTCGATCCCACCTCCGGTCGTCCTGACTCAGTTTCGTCACTGGGCCTGGGAGGATGAAGGGGGGAGAGAGTGAGGTAGCTGCGCAAGTCTACTACTACTACTACTACTACTACTACTACTACCACTACTACTACTACTACTACTACTACTACTACCACCACTCACTCACTCACTACTACTACTCACTCTCTCACCACTACCACACTACTACTCACTCACTACTACTACTATCACTCACCACTACTCACTCACTACCTACTACTACTACTACTACAACCACTACTCACTACTACTACTCACTACTACTACTAATACTAATCACCAATACCACTACTAATACTACTACATCTACCACTACCACTATTATTACCAATCTACCACTACCACTACCACTACCACTACCACTCTACTACCACTACCATCTACTACCACTACACAAATCACTCACTCACTCAATACTCACTACTCACTACTACTAACTTTCACTCACCACCACCACTCACCACCACTACCACCACTCACTCACCACTCACACTACTCACCACTACTACTCACACTCGCTAATCTCACCATGAGAGACTACTACTCACCACCTTCACTACCACCAATAACACTACCACTAATCTTCACTCACTCACTACTACCACTGCCACCACTATGACGACTAATACCACAATACTACTACTAATACCAACACTATACTCATCACTACTCTAACACTCACTCACTCACTACTAATACTATTAATACTACTTCGAATAATACTACTACTAATACTACTAGTAATACTACTAATATTACTACTACTACTAAAAACTAAGCTACTACTACTAATACTACTATTACAAATAATAATACTAACACTTATATTACTACTACGACTACTACTACTACTAATAATAATAATGCTACTACTACTACTACTGCTACAACCAATGCTACTACTACTACTACTACTACTAATACTACTAGTACTAATACTACTACTAATAATACTACTATTACTAATAATAATACTAAAACTTATATTACTACTACTAATACTACTAATACTAATACTACTACTTATAATAATACTAATACTATTACTACTTATATTAATACTAATACTACTACTATAAAATAAGTTACGTGCAATTTCGCCGTCCTGCGTACATTCTGCTGCTAGGCACGCGAAGGACATCGTCATTCATGTGGTCGAACTGACGTGTCAAGCGTTCACACGCTTAATGCAATTGCGGAAAATAAAGCTAGCAAATAAAAAGTTTCTGAAAAATGCACTTGAGTAAAATGCAATGGCCTCTATCAGTACCATATGAGCACTAAAAGAATTTCCGTCGTTATTCCAGGGTCCGTTCTCTCGCCAGACTTTTTCCTAGAACTCAGCAGTTTACTTGAGTGGGTATCGGCCTGCCCGAATTATCAGCGAAACATCTCACTACACTAAAAGAGAACGTACTTTGAAGTCGGCTTCGATGTCTTCCTAGGATAAATGTTGTTACTCTATCGGTAATGCCACTAGGCCCTCTTGCATGCGAACTTATTCACGAATTTTGTCGTATCTGGGCCGATTTATTAGAGCAGGGGCGATTTTAATGTGTCGTTCTCAGTGAACACTGGTCACGCAGTGCTGGAAGAGAACCATGTCAATCTCCCCTTGGAGTGAGAAGAAAAGTAGCTAACAGCCCTGGCCACATTCCAGAGCTGTCCTTAATCAGCCTGGAAGTTCCCCATTTTCAAGTGGTCGGTGGTTTTGCGCGAATCCGATCTTATATAACCCTGTTTCTTGGGGCCCCCACTCAGTAAACGTAGCATTCAAACCTGCAAAAAATATTGTACTGATAACGCAGAGTAAAACTCCCCTTTTATTTGTACATGCGAAAAACCCTAACGGTTTGGTCAAGTTGTTTATATTCCTCTGTATGTAGTGGAGCCCGTACTGTTGGCAGTGGTTTTCAATGACAATAAATTACAAACAACTACAAAAACCTTTTGCCCTATTGACCCTGTTTTCTAATTTCTGCTGCCCCTTGCCTTCGTATGGCTTGAAGAAGAAGAAGAAGAAGAAGAAGAAGAAGAGGGTCCACTAATTTTCACTGAATGCCAAAATCATTTTGGAATAGATGTTTTCTCGCGAGATAGACATATGTAATTAGTATTCCTGCTGAAACTTAACTTGCAAACACGAATAGGACTTTCTTTTAAATAGGGACTTCGTTGAGTTTCACGCAACTCTTATGCTTTCATTTGGGGAAGAGCTTAATGAGATAAAACATGGCTCCACCACGTAGGTTTATTTAAACACATTAGAATAGGCATACCTTTAGAGAATTCCCACGACTGATGGAAGCCATTTTTGTCTTTTTAGGTGGAAGTATCGCGCTCTAGGTCGTTTGGCAGCGAAGGAAAAAGCCCTCTTCTAAGGGGCCAACCGCCACGTGGGGGCATCTGGCGACATACCACCACACTATTCAATCTGCCTCTGGTGAGCATATCCCCAACCTCTACAAATTCTTTGCAATCTACTGCATAAATATAACAAATTATCACATATTGAAAACGGTAGTGCTCCTTTGTCAACCGCTGAGTGTGAACGAGAAAATCACATGGTAATGCGTTTATTCGCCCCCCTTTAGTTCAGCAATGTTTTCCGATTTTCTTAGAGGTTGGGCTGGCTCTTATATATATATATATATTGCTAATTGAGGCGAAAATGCGCGTCCCCGGGCATAAATCAGAAGAAGAGGCGATCACGGGAACAATAGGTTTAATATCCTGACGTTTCAAAATCAAACAAGATTCCATCGTCGGAGGTAGGTTCAGTACGGCGCCTCACAGTATTTATGGGTTCTGAACATGCTGACTCTACAGCTATTCGTGCAGGGTGTACTGCAGGGGGGTGGGGGAGTTAATGGCTGTCCTACTGATCATTGATTTGTTTCTCCCTCGCCTCGCCTGGGGGCTGTGTCGGGATGGCAAGTGTCATTGACCTCGTCTGCATTGCCCGCGTTTGTTGTCCCGGACCCGCATGTCTGTTTCTCGTACCTCGTTTGCATTTGTCCGTGCACGTCTCATCGGTGGTTGCTGAGTCGTTGCCGGTGTCTCCGTTCCTATCGGGTTGGAGACGCCCATCATCGGTGTTCGTACGCAAACTATGTTCACCTGCGTCCATGTTCATGCCTGGCCAGAGGTCTTGCTGGTTCGTGTTCTCCGCGGTTATCACATCGAATGTGTTGGTGTGTTGCATAGGTTCACCCAGGCATGTGTTCTAGCTCGTTATGCGTTTGCTCGCGACCGCGAACAGTTTGACTTCTTGCCTGCGATTCTGTTGATTGAGTCGCACTCTTAAGGCCTGGTAGGCCGCCGGGAGAATCGTACAGCGGTTAATTGAAGAAGGTATGGTGTGCCAGGCTTCGAGCGTTTCTCTGGCTGTTTGGTCGATACCTCGGCCTAGGATTTCGGCGTCATGGAAAGAAAAGGTGTGTCCAGAGGCCGCACAGTGTTCCGCCACCAACGAGAGCTGATCCATCCTTCTTACGGCCCTTGCGTGCTCACTCATGTGGGTCTGTAGTCGCTGAACGGTCTCTCCGACATAGTTCGCCTCACAGGAACCGCACTGAACACGATAGATGACGTTCACCGTTTCGCCGCGTGACAGGGGGGGCCTTGGGTCTCATGACCAGACGTCTTATTGTCGCCTCAGGTTTGTGGGCGACGCCGATCCCCAATGGTTGTAAGAGACGCGCAACAGCTTCAGATACGTTCTCGATATATGGCATTGCCCGCCACACTTTCAGTGGTTCTATCACTGGTCTTATAACTTGCCTCGGATGTCTGCTGCGTTCTATGAAGCTACGAGGATAACCGTTGGAGGTGAACATTCGTTGAATATAGTGGAGCTCGGCTGCTTTGTCGCCTTTCTCGCTACAATGAGTTTCCGCCCTTTTGTAAAGCGTCCGTACGCAGCTACGTTATATATATATATATATATATATATATATATATATATATATATATATTGATAATGTGGAACCGACAAAGACAAGGGAGACCGGAATGGCCATTTCTGGCTTATTAGCCGTCATCAGCCAGTCATACCCAATCCCAAGTGTGGCACACCTGGGATTCGAACCCGTGACCTTTGGTAATTGAGTCGTACGCTCTACCATTGAGCCACGGGCTCGTTGTTTTTCGGTTGCGATCGGGAATATGATGATAGTGTGTTGCTCACCGATCTGCTTAAGGAACATGTATGTTCCGTTGTGCCATGGAGCTCAGACTAGAGCCCTCGCAGGCGGTCGCATAGTGACGTGTAGCATATGATATATATATATATGCTATGTGAATGCCTGCGAGGGTTATAACGTGAGCTTCATGGCACAAAAGAACATACATGTTCCTTAGCCAGATCGGTGAACACCTCAATATCATAATATATATTCTTGCGTCACAGAGCATTACCTATTACTGGAATGGCCATTTGTGGTTTATTATCTGTCATCCGTCACGCATGTTCAACCCCAGTGTTGCAACAGGTCGCGACTTCGATCATCGGGATTGGGTATGGCTGATTGGTGATGGCTTATTAGACAGAAATGCTCATTCTTGTCTTCTTATCTTTGTAAGTAATACTCTTCTGCCTATAATGTACTATCCGCTGTGCAGTTGCTGATGGGGCTCGAGGGTGGGATCCAAGGCACAACAGGACGCAATCGTTGAGCACCTAACTACTACTGTTAATATTTATGCGCGTATTTAACCAAATGGTTTGTTTATTAAATGGACATGAAGAAGACTTTTACATATCTCTAAACCAGCAATCGGATATGAAATTTCTTTCGATTTATATTGTTAGATAAATCACACGCGGACATCAATGAGGTCATATTTACACCTTATAATGTTGCTTTTTAAACTTCTAGCTGAAACGTTTTTACGTTTCTTGAATGAAATCTGCTAAGCGGCCTTGTAATCTATGTAGTCTCGCACGTTAAGTCTTCATAGCAAAGACTATCGGTTGGTAACAATGCAAGAGATTCACACTGCCTCTGGATCTTTGCATCCAATGGTTACCTAATCCACTAGCCTACTTACCTCAACAATGAGTGACATTCTTTTCAAAAGAGAACAAGCGTAGACCGCGTAGTTCTGTGGGACACAATGCAAAATGTTTGCCACCTTGCAAATGTATTGGCCTGTGTTTCACCTTTGCATACACTGAAAGGATCCCTCGGCATCGTCATTGCCCCGCCTCACATTCGCCGTGGGGGTTTTTGACCGACGACCTGAAGAGCCGTCATAAAATGTCTCCTCTCCGACTTAACCACGTGTGGAATATGTCCATGAAAATCTGATTAAACTACTGTGTGTAGAAAAGGTGTCTCGGATAAATTTTAACAGAGGACTACCTTTCCGGGTGAACAGTAATACCTGGTGCACCCTCAAACGGAATTCGCTAACGAGCACAAGCTGTGCACCTCCAACGAACATATGTACTCTATTTCTTGAAGTAAAGCTAAGTTAATAGAGTAATCCCTGAATAGTTTCAAGACCCCAGAAAGGACCGCAAGCTCTGAATGTTTCATTTTTGCTGTCCAGAGCTCAGCACCAACAAATGCGCCCTGTGACGAGGAAAAGAGCAAAATCGAAGTTTCAGCGGAGGAAAAGGGCGCTACTTCCCCATCGTCTTCCTTGAAAAGGCCACCTTTGATGCAGTCCAGTAAGTTTATAATGGTCTCCTGTTAAACCATGTGTCAATTTTTGAAGAAATTTCACGTGATTCTGTAGCTTAAAATAAATTTAGTAGCATCAAGTTACTTATGAAGAATGCAGTTTAATATCAGTTGGGATATAGTTCAAAGTATTTTGCTGAATAATTAATTATGGCTCCTGCGCATTTGATATGAGTTTCGCTACATTTAAATATAATCTCATAGTAACCTCGTCATTGTGCTGCAAAATAATTGGATTGCGCATATATATTGGGTGAAATATGCAGTTCAATTAAAAGGAGAGGTCTGTAATCCTAAAAAATGTATATCGATCTCTGGTCAAAATGGAATCAAGTTTGAGATATTTTCAGAACTTTGGATGTGGATGTTCAATTGTACGAATATTTCAGTTCCTTTAATTGCAAAAATATGCACTGAATCAAATCGAATATTAAATGGCCGTTAGCAACTACCTCAAAGGAAACTAGGGCGTATAAGTAACAACATAAGTGACGATATAATTTATGTACATTTGGCGCCTAGACCAAGTGGGTATAAAAACAGACAGACTACACGAACACTCTTGAAAGTATGCAAATGAGACCGCCGCTGTAAGAGCTAAAATAAGTGAGTTCCGGTAACGAACGGTGAGCGTTCATCAACGAATGCAATCAATATTCCAGATCCAAACCGGAAAGACAAAGAGTCCATGGCTCAAGGGAATTCTGGTCAAAAGTTCGCTGCTTTCGAGCATCGGGTGGGGCACCACGTGGGGGGGGGTTGGGTATGGCTGTTTGATGATGGATAATGAGCCAGAAATTGCCATTCCAGTCTTCTTTGTCTTTTTTGTCTTTTTTGGCCTCTACCACTACTAGAACTTGTGCGGCTGCTGGCAGGGCTCGAGAATGACTCCAAAGTAGGGTGGGAAGACTGATTTCCGTTAATGATCAGTGAGCCTCTATCTAGGAATTCAGTGACTTATTTTTATTATTTAAACCATCGAGTGAAATAACGTGCGAAAGTGGTACCAAATCCAGATGTATATTTTGATAATATGGAGCCTCACTTATCCGCGGAGCATTCTTGGATAAGACTCGTTTGCTGTAGTGTTCACAAAGAATCTCCTGTTGATGCTTTTTTATTCTTTTGGACTTTGCAGGCGATACTGGGGTGCCCTTGCGACAACCAATCATTTCAAACCCCGTCGCCAATGAATCCGAGCTGCGCAGACTATTGGATGGCTTCAAAGTCGACCGCAGCAGGTTGGGGACGAAATCCCAACCAATGAATAGTCACTCCGTCGAAGAAAATATGGCTTGGACCAGGCGGGAGCGAGAAAAGCTGTCCAACTCACAGAAATGAGCACTACTTACGCAGCTTGTAGTTTGTTCTGAAAGCAAGATGCTTCCAACATCGATGTTATCCAGGACATGAAGTCGAATCTTCAACAGATGTTGTGCACGCTGCCTACAGATTTCCAATGTACAGACTGAAATGTGTAAAGATGGACCTTTCCCCGTAAAATATATGCCCCCTGACGTGTATGCAGTCCCTAATGGCCTTAAGAAGTAGTCTCGTGGTTTATTGATTATTTGAAAGTGCTTATCGAGACCACGACAATCGGCACCTTAAGTGTAAGAAGCAGTAGTAAAGACAACTTGCTGTCAACTTCTACTACCAGCTGAGCAATTGGCTCTACAGCTCCATGTTGCTATAAAGGTTGACTTTTATAAATCAATACCGCAGGAAATTTTCAAACTCCTAGCGTTCTCTGCATTTTTCATGTAGTCCTTTAAAATTCCATGAGAATATGATGGAAAATGACCCACCCTTCCGCTCATTTTACAGATCGAAGTCAAGAGTTTTAAAAGCGACCCATGTTGCCCTATACTGTTAAGAAGAAAATATGCTACACTTTTATAATTCAGAGAAGAAAATGCACGAGTTAGCATACCATGTGGAGATAAGTTTTAAGTTGGAAATCAAGCCACTTCTTAAGTCTACTCGATCACAGGTTCTGTGATCAGAAAGCCAATGGCTACAATCGGTTCTTCACCTGTTAACACAAGACTGCGGCTGACAAGGAGTTTGTCATCGCTGCTTTCCGCGTTGACGTTCGGAATGAAGATTTTTCTTGTTTGAAAATCACCTTATTCAGTAAAGTAAGAAATTCTACAAGACCGATGCATTTCAACAGCAGCAAACCGTTACGCCAAAAATACCATCGCATAAGGACATTCGATTGGCGGATTTAAACGCAGTGCAGTGCACCGTATTGCCAATTTGCCGATCTGTGATAGGTAAGCACGAATTGATGTCCGTGCAGCTCAATTAAACAGCATGCACAAGAATGAGATGATAGATCAGCCAACGCGTAAACTCAAATCTGGCACACGCTTTCCTTCCCCATGAATGACTCTTCCTCCATTCGGGGCGTGCACATTTCCGAGACAACCATTCGCACCAAGTGATGACGGTGAAATACTCGGAGACCCTGAATGAAACCCAATTTTTATTTAACCACATAGCAGGAAGTTCGTTAGAGAATGGAATATAGTGACTTTAGCCCTATCACCGGTTCTGTGATCAAAAAGCCAATGGCTACAATCGGTTCTTCATCTGTTAACGCAAGACTGCACCGATAGCGCCGTTGATAGCATTGGACGCCATAATAAACTGTGACCCTGAAGTAACATTTATCGGCGTTTACTTGCAGTATCTGTTGCTGGAAATGGTCGAATACTTGGTGCAAATGTAATTTTTCTTCTTACTCTACGAGGTACTAACGACAAGTATGTCGTCAATGCAAGCAAATGTAAACGAAATTCAAAATATACATGCAAAATCTCGTCGATGAAACATTAAAACGATGGGGGCCGCATTCCACAAACCGAAAGGAACGCCAAGAATCCAAATAGACTGAAATATTGTGCAACGGAAATCTTGGGAACGTCATCTTCAGCAACCGGCCTAAGGAGCTAGAACTCGAAAATTCACCTTTATTCTAGCCAGCATGTTAGAGCAATCGTCGATATGGGTAACTGGATACCGGTCTAAGACCGCGACTCTGTTCAGGATACGATAATCGCCACATGATCTCAAGTCATCAGGTGATTTCCACGGTACAATATTCAATGCCGAAGCCCATAGACTGGAAGACTGAGCTACGAATTTATCATGTGACAGAATTCGTTCCTCGCTATCTGGAGTTATCGGGGCGAAATCTGCGTGGAGGAGGGTTAATAGGTTGACCTGTAGTGGCTATGCGGTGTTTAACTGCGAGCCTAACTTTTTTGGTGAAGTTATCAGCTTTAACTACAGCAGTTTTTTCACTGTTTCGTTCTAAGCTCACCATTTGTTTCTCAAAATTATTAATAACTGTTCTAAAAGGACAAATCGACGGTGGATTTGAAAAAAATGCTTAATATTGAGTACCACCTTTTAGAAATTATGCTGTGGATCTGGCCACGCACACAGACCCCCAGCGCTAAGTTTGTTTTGATAGTACCCTCTGGGCGCTTAAATTAAAAATATTTATTGGTAAAAACGTGGCATGGTATCCAAGCAAACACAATACCTATACGTTTCTACTTATATTATTACAATAGGGGTGTTTCACTTCAGTAGACCATCTTTCTTCGACTCATTTTCTTGCACACCCCACACATTAAGTTTTAGTAAATCTACTGCATGTCGGGGAGAGCCTTATAACGCGTCTTATTCTGCAAGTAAGTTTTGCAGTCATCCTTATTCGTCACACCATCCTCTTTCGACTCATTTTCTTGCATCCCCTACAGCTTCATTTATGGTACAATTCTTATGCGTGGCGCGGATGGCCTTCTAGCTAATGTGTGTTAGTACGCAAGTTCGTTTTTAAGTCATGATACGCGTAACAACATCCTCTTTTGACTCATTGTCTTGCACTCGCCGGATGGGTCCAACGCTTGACTTCCTTTCCTTCATTTGGTTTGTCATACACATGACTGAAAGATAAATTCAGTGCTTAGAAAACAAGACTTGTAAAAGTAGAAAATTTGCAGTCAAAATGGATGATGTTGCTATTGCCTTTAGCGAGTTCGTTACACTGGATGTGTCTGCGCCATATGCTCCGGAAACATGTTCCAGGCCACAAATGAGACCCTCCCTGTGTAGACTAAACAACATTCGATATTGTGCACCGTTTAGGTTTTCCCACAGTTTTCGACTTCTTATAGGACCTGTTTCTCGCAGGTTCCGTTACAGGCGACTCCAGTCCGCTTCAATGGCATTCGTATGTTTCCCCGTTGTAGGGTCCACAAAGTGCCGACTATAGTTGACAGTGAAATGTTGATATCATTCGGATGGGAGATTTCGATATGCCCTCTATTCGTCCGTGACAATTATGCTGCCTCCGTCCACCCATCTGACAATTACGGCCTTCAGTGCTTTCCAGCTCTTGTTGCCGACTTGGCCTTTCGCTGGCGTGTGTCATACATCCCTACCACCCAGTACTGCATTCGGAGCTTTCCACAGTTGTACTTCCGTCGAGTAACCAGAGTTTCGTCCTTTTGGACTACAACTTCTTGGCCACCCAGTTGCGTTCTTTACCTCTGCAGCGTGGCTCTGCAGACTAAAGGGCACTTAAAGAAAGTTCGTAAAAATACCGATTTTTTTACTTACCGCACACTTCTTCGCCTCACTTAACCCCACCTATAAACCCCTACAACCACCGGTCACGTATTGCAAGCAGACCTGCCCTTTGTTCTCTGAGCTGGGTTTCATATTTCTTTCCTGATTATTTATTTATAGTCAGGGCGGGGTAGTCGGCGAATGGGGAATTCGGAGTAGTCACATTGATTTTGAGCGAAGGTATAGAGGTGGCAATGCAAACTATAAAAACTTGGGTGGTGGTGTAGATGAGTTTTCCGTGCTTCGGGTCGACTGCGAGACCGTAAGACGTTGAGAGATGGGTGATTAAACCTTAGCCTGTAGGAATGCCCACTAAAACCGTTGCTGGCCTCAGAAATAAAGACTGAGGGATTGCTTTCCGAACCGGTTTATAGCAGTGTTATTTGCAGCCGTTCGCGAAACTGAAAACGTTGACATTGATGTGACAGGTCCCTAGCCAACTAAATAATTTTCGCGAGGCATACACAGTACTCAACTAGGTGCACAAAAAGCCTCCATTGTTCTTGAAGTTGTCAAATTAATTGTGGCATGGTTCATTTGTCGCTGTCAAGAAGCGTGATGATGGTTCTGCCCGTCGGGCGGCACAAAAGCAGGATAACGACTACGATTAGGGAGTTTTGTGTCTAGAATTTGGATTGCTTTGCGGATCAATTGTGGATGCTGGATATGATAGTAGAATGCGCCAATATGGTGGACTTATTAAGTTCTATCGGCATGGATGGCCAGTTGTTATGAGGAAATGCGCTTTTCGGGCATAACTAGAACCTACTACATGGGAAGAGGTATTTAGTCCAATCAGATCTCGTTAAAAATCACATTTTCCATTTGACGATCAGCGAGTAGGGAAAAAATTTGCGACATCAGTACCACTGTAGCAACATTAGGTTTTCTGACTTAGCAACACGCTAAATTACGGTCTCTTTGAGTCAGTTATACGGCTTAATAATTGGGATATGATCTAAACGATCTTGGACGATAACAGCGACATCGAATGGAAGTGATTGCCGCCGAGTTTTTCACAAGTAGGTCAAATGAATATCATAGGTGGTCGCTGTTTATATGGAGTATAGATAAAAAAAGCTGCAATTGCCCGAACCACAGGTATGCAAAGCTTGGGTGCAAAGGAGGCAGTTTGATTTTGGGAAAATTATCGTCTAGGTTGTCAGTGTTGTTATGGTTATCACTGATGGTATACAGTGGGGCGCAAAAACTTTATTAAAAAGGGTTTACCACCTATGCATAGTTAACAATAACTAACACCTCAAGAGTTTCTGCACAGGGAAGTGTCAGTAAATGCGGAATTTTGTGGTTGGCCTACTAAAAAATGGCAGAGAAAAAGAATTGAGAATCCTTAACTATGAGGTTGTGTACATATTTCGAATTGAAGTCCAATTAGGAGGCAAGCAACAGTAGAAAGAAGGTCCTCTGTGTAATTCCTGAATGTTCTTAGCTGATCTTAGTCGATATAGACGGTCGCGCTGATGGGTACGCGTCTAGTCAGGTACGTCTGAGGAACAAATCTTAGTGGATTTTGAGCTCGATTGAGAAGGATTCAGTCAAAGAAACGTGGTTTGTGTTCAATTAACAGTAGGCGGTAACAAAATCCGCACGCGCGATCGCGCAAATCGAAGATTATTGTTTCATCTGTCTTGACGTATTTCTCACGATTACAGAGATATTTAGGCGTAATATTGAAAGTGCAGACAAAAGAGGCAATTGTATAAAGACCTAAAATTTTGAAACTTAAAATTTATTTTCAAGGATAATCTTTGTAACGACTTCATAAGCGATACATTTAATTTCCGTACTCGGAAACTGTTGAGCATTGTAGCATTTCATGCTGCGGGATTTCAGATTATATTTTGGAAAAGTGTGTCTTCAGGCTGTTTAACATTACCCATTTGGCTATCTTTAGCAATCGTTATCCAGAGCTGAAAAGAGAAGGTGACTGATGATAGTAGACTTGCACTGCATCTACCGCACTCTATCATCCTCCCCCACCTGAGCCCGATGTCATGACAGAGTCAAGAAGACCGGAGATTGGAGTGGGCGCAGGTGGCTGGCGCGACCGGAGCCGCCCCTGGACGTACCACCACACCTTGCTTGGATCCCACCTAGTGGGAGTGCCATAAAGGACAAATTAAGAATGAGCCATTGCAGCCTGACTCTCAGTCCACCAGTCAACCAATCCACACAAAAATATACATTGGGTTGACCATGCGGTCCGAGTTATCCCGTCAGTCGGCAACATTCCAAGCCACGGCTTTTAGCGCACTGTGATAATTTCAAGCGCGTCAGATTGTTTATAGTGAGGAACATGCGTTGAGCCATCGACCATACTCTCTCCCCCATCCCCACGATCAAACCTCTGTCCGAGCTGGTCAGTTGTCTGATGCGGAAGTGGACGCAGCTGCTGGTGACCTCGTCTACGTGTACTACGTACACGATGTGGCCCCCCAAACACAAGCACCAGGATTTCACACAACAGGTGGTTGAACGGCTTACATCTCACTTGTGTGAGATAGCCAGAGGTCACGTTAAGAAGGAGTCATCGCAGCCCACCACCAGTCAGCCACTCCACACAACACACATTGGACTGACTGCGAGTTTTGATTTTAAATGTCAGTTGGCGACCTTCCAACCCAAGGCACTTATCGTTACTGCACTCTTTCCTCCTCCCCCACCTGAGCCCGTCGTCATGACAGAAACAAGAAGACCGGAGATGGGAGAGGGTGCAGGAGGTTGGCGCGAGCGGAGCCGCCCCTGGGCGTACCACCACACCTGGCTTGGATCCTACGGACTGGGAGTGCCATAAAGGCCACATTAAGAAGGAACCATTGCAGTCTGACTCTCAGTCCGGCAGTCAACCACTCCAAACAAATCACATATTGGGCTGACCACGCGGTCCGAGTTATCCCGTCAGTTGGCAACCTTCCAAGCCACGGTTTTTAGCGCACCGTGATAGTTTCAAGAGCGTCATATTGATTATAGCTAGGAAAATTCGCTGACCTGTCGAACACACTCTCTCCCCCACCCTCATAATCAAACCACCGTCCGAGACGGTCAGTTGTCTGATGTGGATGTGGGGCGCACTGGCTGACGGGTTGGCGTACCCGTCTTCGCGCGCCACAGCACGACCTGGCCCCCATTCCGCACACACCGGGATTCACTAAATCAGGGGATATGGAGGAGCCATCGCCGTCTGGCTCCCAGTCCCTGGTCAGCCACTCGACATACACAGCACATACACTGGGCCGACGGTGTGGTCTGGTGTAAGCGTCAGATTGGCAGCCTTCCAAGCCACGATTTATAGGAAACCGTGATATTCACGGGTACATGATAATGGTGATGTATTTGTGTAGATAGTGTGCGCGGATGTGGTTAAGCCACCGGTGGTTTACCGTAGGTTGTCATGGATGCGCATGTGACCGAATAGGCCTATGCGATGAGTGAATGCGCGAGGACAGTGAGGGCAGTGGAGACGGCCATCTCTGCTGTGTGTGGGTGATCCAGGCACTGGTTCACCAGCCTCTGTAGGATGGATTCGCAAGTGACCGACCAGGCCGATACGTGAGGTGAATTTTCGGTCGCAATTATGGAAGTTTAGGAGAGAGTCCCCATCGATGATTGGTGGTGGCGGCCCTGGTGGGGGTAACAGGTGATGAGTATTGGGATGTGGTCTCTATGATGATGGGATTAATGGCACTGATGCCAGTGGTGAGGGAGGGGGCGTCCAAAGGAGTGTTGGCAGAGTTCGACGCAGAATTTGGAATTGTCAGATTGTTGGTGCATTGCGTCCGAAAATGTCTGACCAGACCGATTCGCGCGTGGAAGATACTTTGACAGTGTGGGCATGTTGGAAGGGCCTGACCATTGGCGGTGTTGGTCCGGGGCCCTGCTGACTTTCGTGTCACTCTTTTAGTCTTGGCGGCGGCGATCCTGTTGGCTTCGTAGATTGCTGCCCCTGTCTTCACTGTCCTTCCCCGAGCAGGTCAGTTTCGGGCGAAGTCCTCTAAGGTCGCCTGGTTGATCTGCAGTTGCTTCAGGGAAGTCTTCAGTGTGTCCTTGTAGCGTCGTACTTAACCCCCATGTCGACAAAAACACATGGTGACATTTTTAAAGAAGATTCGTTTGGACAATCGTTCGTCGTCCATCCTCACAAGGTGGCCACTCCAGCGCAGTTGCAGTTGTTTCAGCTGAGCATAAAAGCTGAGAAGGCCTGTTCGTTCCAACACTTCCGTGTCCGGTATCCTGTCTTGCCATGTCAGCTTTAGTATTCTGCGACGGCAGCTGAGGTGGAAGTGGTTGAGCTTCCGCGCCTGCTTTGGTAGATCGTTCACGTCTCCGCTCCATACAGCAGCGTCGGCAATACGACAGCTTTGTACATCTTGAGTTTGGTGCTGAGGTGGAGACCGTGTCGATTCCAGACCACGTTCTGCATGCGTCCAAAGGCTTGGCTGGCTTTGGCGATCCGATGGGCGATCTCATCGTCGACTTTGGTGCTGTGGGAGAGATTGCTGCCCAGGAACGTGAAGGTATCCACAGATTTTAGTTGAGCGCCATTGACATTGATGTGAGCTGCGGCGGCTGATGCATCACAACCACTGTCTGAATGATCCAATCGCAGTCCGACTATGAACAGGCTCGTGCGTTCTTTGTGTACCTTGAAGATGTGCTGTCAACATACGGCACTATATTTCTATTCTTCCACCCTTGCTGTTGATTCTCATTTGGGGAATCCATCGAGGCGTTGTTTGACGGATGACCATCAAGGTTTGTGGCAAGACCGTATCAATTTGGCAAGGTAGAACTCATAAAATCTATTTACGCGGAACAAGTACTGTCCATCCTAGAACAAAAGCAGGCTCAGTTCGAGGCAACTCACTTCAACGGACGAATTTCCTGCTTGCAGTACTCGTTTCTTAATGATCCTGACTCCGGTGTAGCTTTCGATGCGTGGTTAAAACGTTGGGAGGACATTTTGCGCGTTGAATTTGCCAAAGCCGATAATACGTGGAAGGTATGCCTATTATTACGCATACTGGACATCAATGAGCACGAGCGGCACCGATGAACGCTAGTGATTTCACATTTAACGAAACAGTCAAACAACTGTCAGAGGCTTTCGGCGAGAAGTCCTCACTGTTTAATATTCGATACAAATGCCTCAAACTCATAAAAAAGACAGTCGATTTTCTGACCTTTTCGAGTATATTCAACCACGATTGTAATTAGTTCAAGCTGCAAACGATGATAGAAGGTCAATTTTAGCGCTTCATGTTTGTATGCGCTCTTCATTCACCTCATGGTGATGAAATTAAAACTAGTAGGCTCTGAAAAATTGAACAAAACCCCGACTACTGAGTTTTAGTGGCTCAATTATCTTAACCATAATTCTGCCATTGTGGAGCAACCCATTTCTTCATTTGCCGCCAGCAGCGTTCAGGCTGTTATCCACACAAAGTCGATGTCACCATATAAGCCCGAAGACTCGCCCGCCAGAAAATCTTCAATAGCGTATAAGCAATGTGATGATTGTTTTTTTCGTAATCCTCTCTAGCATTGGGCATGCAAAAGACACTGCCAGCGAGTAAAGAGATCTTATTTTTAAGGTAATTTGAAGCCAACAGCTCTCTTCAACCGCAGTATATTGCGGTTATTTGGTGTTCTGCCTGCATAGCGGCATTGCAGGTTTTCCTAGTCAGTGATTTACCCAAAAAGTCTAAAACAGTCAAGAAACGGAAAATAAATCGACGAAGTTAATTTATCCTAGTCGGTAAAGCAATATGAGTACAGGATATGTTGATTTGATAGAACATTATTGCGTCCCTGATGAAGTATGGTAAACATGGTTCAGGAACATACAGAATTTTAAAGAGTAATTTTAAATTTTAAAATAAAACAACATCAGCAGAAAAACATAAAAGAAAGCATTATACTACGTTTTAAGCCGGTCGCTATTTGGTAGGAGGTCAAGGGCGAAAGCCTACTTCCCTCAATAAAGGGACTTTTACTGTGTTGAAATTAGAGCAGAAGAAACAAAATACATTTTAGGGACTCTATAGGTTAAATTAAACTTAAGTTTGCTGCTGAAAACAGATTTGGGTTGATAACTAACAGCATGCAGTTTAGCAATACATTTTTTCTTTTGTTAGAAGTGTCAGCCATCATTAATCCGTCATTTTTGTGGAAATCCTGATTCAACTCATATTTTTTCAGTACTTAATCCCTTTGCAGATTATTATTAATTTTGTGGTCTTCTCCTTTCGTTTTTGGTGAGAAAAAACTTGTAAGCCCTTTGTGGTTAAATATTGTACGTGAACATGCGATTAGTTTTGCATCACATTATTTACTCATGAGCACGCCCATCCGTAATTACTTCCCTGTCCCGCTTTGCCACGGCAGAATTTTATCTTGTGCGGATTCTTGCGTCCAGCTCTCTTAGGTTATACAGGTTATGGATGAATAAAAAAAATTCAGTTTGCATTACTATATAGTAGCACAAAAAATAGGTTTTTATTATGCTTCAGCATAAAAGTTAATGCGTATAACAAGCCAGCCTTGGTTCAGTAGAATTTTGCTGATTTCGATTAAGTTCGAATTTTGCTTTTTTCTTTATCCACGTTCTGTCGGGTTTGGTTTTCTGTCGAACGATCTAAGTGGATGATTTCTCTCTCTTACTTCTGGTGATCGATCTGATGGCTGTATACCTTTGCCCGCCTCTCCTACGTCATATCTACACAGAGGCAGACAGGAGAGCCCGAGCATTTATAAGATTCTGCTGAAATTCTCATAATTTCTAGGTTTTGTCTGGAATTTTGAGAGCTTTTCTCAACTGGTAAGCCCTAGGTCGCTTATAAGCAGTGCAGAAAGCTATCTATGAATTAGCTTTTTGTGTGCATACTGGTTACAACGACGAGTTCCGTCTTTATCGTCTGTTACCCAAATTGTCGAATCAAATAACCTCTCGGAAGTAACGTTACCTTTTTTCGTGATATAAGTTTTTACCGGGATTTTCGGTTTATAGCCGAAACTTCACTGTGAAACGTAGATGTTTTATCAACTTTTACTTTGGAAAGATATTGGTTGTTTGATTTTTGTTCAATGTGGTTGTTTATTGCAGGTTTAACCCTTTCAGATGGTTTTTATTTTGCATTAAAAGTGCCAAATTCTTAAACAGTTTGAGCACTCAATATTTCTACCCAAGTTTTGTTACTATTAATAAAAGTTCTTTATTTAAGAATGCTAGCCTACCACCCTAAGTCTTTTCATGCTGTTTTTGACCTAAGGACTGCTGGGAATATGACTTTTCATTGACTTGGATGCCTTGTCACGCATACCGCTTGATTATTCAACTGAATGGATCCTCGGAAGTCGTAGACGTTCATAGGTTCCCACATTTCTAGTTTCCCAACCTTTTTGGTCCTGAAAGTTCTTAATCCAACGTTTCAGTTAGCGATGAAGAAATAGTACATGAGAGCCGAGCACTGTGCAGCCGTTTGAACACTGACCAGTATCTGTTCATGTTCCTTTTTGGATGTTTGTTTAGAAATTATAAAACCTTTTATCTCAACGCTAACATTTCAATTAGAATTGGCTTCTTGTCGTTGCCTTCACGCTAATTTTGAACTTTTTTCTGTATGCTTGTAAAAAATCGTAATATCCTCGCTTTTGCTATTGATTCGGCTCTTTGCCAGCGACGAATATGACTGACCTTTGCTTATTCCACCCATATGCGCCGTTAAAATGAGGCGCTGGGCATAGAGAATACTGCCAGGTTATCGGTCTTAATTGCTAGTTGTCTTTTTACTGAAACCTCTTAATGCCTCCAAGTCCTCAGGGAGGACAAATGAATTGGAAGTACTATTAACTGACAACTTTTATCTCCCTTCCCAAACAACTACCTTGATAACTGAAATTCTGCTGGATTCTGCTTCCTCCTGGTTGCAAATACCCCTGCCGACCATGCGAATTCAGGGAAACTGTCTCTAGTTTTACAATCTTCGGAATTTTCGTTGTGTCTTGATAATCTGCCTTTGCGCTTGCGAACCAACCTAAAAAGGCTCTCATTTTGTCTGCTGGTATTTCGCAATACATGCATGGATTCGGTCGGCCTTACAGACTTCTACTCTGTATTGGGTTATTCCATCTGCTGAGGACCATCAGAAGCGTGTCGTTAACTTAACCTGTCCCTAAACGAAATGTCCACTCCTTAGCTGGGTTATCCGTTAAAAGAGCATGGTTTAATTTTATCAAGCTAAAGAGCGGTCTGTGATCTCGATTTAATGGATAACTGACGAGGTATGTATGTAATGAGGAGGGGAGTGGGGGCTACGCTTTGTCAATCTGATTTATCAAGACTTTGCTACTCTGTTCAGTAGCATGATTAGAATTCCCACTCATTCATCTGCATTTTTTCTTATTATTTGACCTGCACGGAGTTTGTAATCGGAACTTTGGTGGATCACCTGTGTTAAATTTACAAACTAAGAACTCGTATCAAGAGTAACTATATGGGCATATACCTACCTGCATACAAATGTGCTTTCGAACCTTACAAAAACGATTAAAGCCATAATTATCAAGCTCGGTTATATCAATACGCTTAGTTTGCTTCATTTTTGGCACGGAATGGCCAAGATTTTTCAGGTTTTGAACAGCATTTGACGAGCACATGCGTCCTTTCGATAGATTATCATTGAATCAGTACATTTATATAGCAACGGGGTACAAGTTAAGGCATACGATCGATAATTTTCGGCTTGTCATACAAGCGAGGCGTGTGAATGATGATGGCGATAAAAGGCAGCTGGGTAGGCAGCAGTGAGGCTTTTTTGGGTTCAGTTCATTCTGTTTCTCCAAAAATTTAAGAGAATTTCGCTGGTTTGATCTACGCGATCACTCCGTATTTCAGCAGCCCATTGTTTTCAACTCAAGAGAATAGGGAGTTTTGAGTTGTTTCAGTAAGCTCTGTCGGGTCTAAGACTTTTGTGAAGTATTTTCAATATACGACTCAACATCCGTTTGCACGTCTAACCTTTCTACAAGCAATTGCGACTCCATCGCCAGAAGTTATATGTGCACCGCAACGTCATCACTATTAATGGCTAGCTGGGACACCCCGCCTTGCTTATTCAACAGGCCACCAATACCGTCTCCGTGTTGACTATATCCTCACATGTCCGCCGTTCGCACACTTTCTTTAGTTGTATTAGTCTTCATATGCATTAACAAAGCCACGTAGGCAGCTGACAGATAAAAATGACGGTTATTAGAGTTTGTTCTTGGACTGAACTGATGCCCATTCGATAATCCATCGTGGCCTCCTCGATAAAAATACAGTTTCTGGTTTTCATTCCTTTTGAAGGCCATTTTGAGTTTTTAGTAATGTAATTTGTGCGATTCTCTTGCTGCTCTGTTCTTGCTATTCACAATTTATTTTACCTGCCAGTCAACCGAGGAAGAAAAATTCGATCGTCATTTACTCAAAAACGTCTCAGAAGCCTACGAAAAACGGCTAAGTGAACGGAAGGCGGCTCTTGAGCTCCAAAGGCAGAGAGCTCTTGAGGCCACAACTGCCTTGGTGTTTCAGTTGAGCAACAACCTCAATGATGAAGTCTCTCTGGTTCGTACCTTATCCTTCTGGTCTCGTACCTCTTTCAGTAGGCTGGTACCCATTGTCACAGGTTGTTCTATCTTCTCCCATAGGCTTACCGAAATCAGTGCCGTTTGAACGCTGAGGTCAAACGTCTGCACCGAAATGCCCACCTTTTTACAAACGAGGTCAACTTGTGGGTCAAGGAAATTTCGGACTTCAATAAAGCTCTCAAGGAGCTTGGAGACGTTGAAAACTGGTCCCGGAAGCTCGCTGTGGATGTCCAAATTCTGCATGATACCCTTCGGCTGGTCGATAACGAAGGCCAATAATGATTTTGTAGATCACATTATTGCTATGGGCTGCTCTATCCGAGATAACTATAACCCGTCTGTTGGAGTTTTTCTCATATATCATTGGTATTTGTTCATTTGATGCCTGAACGCGCCTTTAATTTTGAATACATGCATAATCTTGACTTAGCTTGACGTATACTTCAGTGAATTTCCCTCGGATTGTTAATCCATTTTTTAGTTCCGTCAGATCAGTCCACCAATTATGTCATCCGCTGAAGTTATCATGTGAGTTTGGGTAGAGGCCATTTTAAAAATTCTGACGTTTGGTCTTGATAGTTTAAGCCATTCTCGTTGTTTCTTTGGACGGGAGTGACTGCATATATTTTGGTCATGCATCAGAACACAAGTTCTCCGGATTTCAATACTTTCGCCTTTTAGGATTTACTTTTCGTCAAGTTTGGTTATTGCGCACCAAAGTTCGTGAAGAAGAACTCGGTCTTTCAATTGCCTTGCCCTCCTGGTCGTCAATGGGATCAGAAGTTCTTAGCGGTAGAATTATTTCATCCGTAACGGAACACCGAACACATCTCACCCGTCCATTAAATTTCGGTCAAATTTTCTCTGACTCTGCATTTAAGTATCTCTGACTGATCTCAAAATAGGCGGTCACCTTTCTTAATTGAGCATAGTTATTTTACAGCCAGTTGGAGGTTTTGGATCAGTCTTATTCTGCACATAGCAAACTCCTGATCTGTTGAGTGTACTCTAATCCGGCTTAAAATACACAGCGCTATTTTGTAACAGCATTTATACGTGAGACAGCGAGGGATACGCGGCTGGAAGCATTAGGGAGTCGAACCTTCAGCAGTTGTGTTTTTAGCTCTCGAATGTCGGGGAAATATATTTTGGGGCTTCTGCCCAAAGCCTCTGCTGCGAACGCGTTGAAAAGCTATCTCTATGCACTGCTGTTGAACTTGGAGTTTTTACATTACGCTGTTATTTGGCTAGAGTTTCTGGTATTGACGCAAATTGTGGTTCTTTACTTGTTCAGTATTCTTCGAGGAAGTTGTACAGCCATTACCATAGTTGATAGGAACAGCCTTGAAACGAAAGCTTTCTTTTTAGTACTGCGTGCGAATTTTTACAACAGATAAGTTATATTTTGTTGGCTGACGAGTGGAATAGCAGAATTTATGAGTTCAAAAAATGGCACAGAAATCCTGTTGCGTATAGCCCGGTGCACTTATTAATTTGTCAAACCGTGCTGTTCCGGAAGACTTTAAAAAGATAAAAACGTCTAATTTGGTAGATTGGGAACTCTTTTTTTTCGAAAAAAACAATATTTATCACTGTTAAGCTATAAGGGACGAACCGATTGAAGAAGATTTATGTATCTGTAAGACCGGTTAAACTAACGCGAATTTCTGAGAATAAAACTGCATGTGACCTAAGTAATTGATATGTTGATCATGACGGGATGCAG
The DNA here is from genome assembly GCA_017591395.1 of Schistocephalus solidus. Taxonomy (NCBI): domain Eukaryota; kingdom Metazoa; phylum Platyhelminthes; class Cestoda; order Diphyllobothriidea; family Diphyllobothriidae; genus Schistocephalus; species Schistocephalus solidus. The sequence goes on from WEDG01005078.1 coordinate 111,272, forward strand.
CAAATGACAGACTCCTCGGTTATCTTGAACCAAATGAAATGCGATGGTCCCAGGCTGAGCATCCGAATGACGCCTGTGTCGGCCTGTTCCCCTAAGGAGCGTTCTACACCTTTATACTGAACAGGGTCTTAGGACTGAGTCATCATGATTCGAAGCTACTACAAGGCAACTTATCCCTGTTTCCCTCGTAGGCGTTTTTAAAAGTTTCGCGACCACCAATTTTGTGTCAACCATTATCATGTTTCATTCACTGAGGCTTAAAATATGCCTCGTAACAAGGTATTCACATATTCTATAAAAAAACTGTTTTTTATTCAACCACATCACCGTTATACGCTTGCGTCCGTTTACGTGCTTTCTCACGCCACTGCAGTACAGGCATCGTAGATCAAACTGAAAGTCAGTCGGGAGTGTGTATTGGTAATTCACCTGTAACTTATCGGTAGGCCACGCAAGATAAACTTATAGAGTCGTTGTTCCGGTTTTTATTCGTCTCCCATTTGTTTGTTAGAGTGAGCATTCTGGTTATCGTTCTTGTCATAAAGATTTTAATAAGATTTCCAACCAGTCAGGCTAACTGACCGCTTTCGGCAGTATATATCTACCGTAGGTAGATTGTGTAGCCAGAAGAAGGGGTTGTTTTATATCTGTAACAAAACTGAAAGTCGAATACAAAACTAGTGCCCTATCGTAGACAACTGAAGCGAGCCGGGTTGATTTGCACCAACTATATCACTGCATGTGGAACTTAAGCAAGTTACAAGGCATTGTTGGCAGAATCCGAGGAGACGAAAAACCGTAGTTGTTAACTATTTATTGAATGTGCTCAAGTAGAGATGAGTCAGGGTGCATTTACAGTTGTATGGGATTATGAAGTCTCAAAGCCCGGAACCTTGAGCCGACTCCGATTACACTGCTCGGCCGCTTTAGCGAAAGCTAAATCTGAAACCTCTGCCCAGATTTTACGTAATTCGCTGGATCCTCGTACCACGTATGATTTGTTCTCTTAACAGTCAAGACTTCCCACTTAACAATTTAGTTGGCCACTGGTTCCCCCTCCCCCCTCAAAAAATCAAAAGGCAGTCGTCCTCTGTTCCCAGAGTGCATTAACACGGGACCTATAATTTTAGTGAATACTCAGTTGCCCAGAGGGAATTAACACGGAGACCTATAATTTTACTGAATACTCAGTTTCTCTTAAGACATAATTTGACACTTTCTGAATCAAAGTTGATAAGGATTCAACAGCAGCTCCTCAGCAGGTGGAGGGATATTCATTCAGCGAATTTTTCATCCTGCTCATAGGCGATCGCTGTTGCCCCGGCAATTGTCTATTTTCGTTTGAGGGAAAGGCTCCTCTTCTTAAGGTGAGCCGGAGATGGTGACTTTGATTTCTTGTTGATTTTAATGGCCTTCTTAGCAACCTTCTTCATTGAAGCGCGAGCCTTGCTAGGTCCCGGCTTTACAGATGCTGCATTGTTGCTTCCCTTAATCAAACGCATCTTCGAGACGGCACAGCTTTTAGTTTTTAGGGCCTTGACGGCAATTCGGCTGCCTTTAATTGCCATCTTTCCCGTCTTGGCGGCCTTTCGACGCAGAACCAGAGCCTTTTTGGAGGCTACAGAGGGTTTGGCTGCGTGAGCAAGTTTGCGGCGCAGGAGCTTTTGAGCGGCCTTCTTTTTCATGCTGGCGTGTCGCTCCCGGATCTTTTTCCTCATAGCTTTAATAACGGCTGGCACAACTTTCTTGACCTCTTTTTTCTGTGCATCAAGTGCGGGACCTGTGCCGGACATTTCGGCGTTGTTGTTCTCTCGAAATTGTTGCTCAGCCATTTCGTTGTTTAGCCCGGATGTTCGAGAGTTGAACTGGTGCTGCCGTGAGGTGAAGTAACGATTTTTTGGCGGTCTCGGTGTATGCAAACGCCCGTTTGAAAATCGATCAATATTTCTCACACGTGCCTGGTGGGTCAACCCATTCTTTGAGGGATTTTCGCCATGGCGTGCCAAAAAGGTCCCTTGGGTCTACTCTTTCAGCTGCACGCTTTTGAAGAAAAAAATAAGTACTAGTGAAACACTTGGCTTGCGGTTTTCATCATTTCGTCGAACACTGTCCACGTGTGAAATTACTGTCTCAGCCAATTAAATTATCTGGCGCTGTAGGTAATGAGAGCCGCTTCAAGGCTGCTGTAAACAATAAACTAGTTGTCCTGGGCTACAGGAAAAATTTGGTTCGGATTTATCGCCAAATAGTAGCTTAAAATAACTGTTTTTCATAATGGCAAAATTTTATAACCGAGTACCCGTAGATCCGAAAAAAATAAGGCGAAAGATTAATTTACTGTAAAGTCGTGAACATATCTCAGAGGGGCGCTCTTGCAGTAGACCTTTTTAATATAAAGTACACGGTTTTGAAACACAGGGCTTCGCATGGCCAAGAAATTATTCGACGGATTGGTATGGTCTTCTGTTGTGAGCAAGATGGCATTCCGCAGGTAAAAAACGTCATTCCGTTTAAAAAAACATTGATCTGGCTTTCGAGGGCATTAAAAAGTTTTGGTTTGCGTCCAGACTGTGTGCGGAAAGTTCTTTCTCTGAATCTTTTCCTGCCTATGAGTTCTCGAAGTCCTGAACTTAAGGTGGGTTTTGTTGCAGGCAAGGCTGCAAAAACCAAGTCAGAGTTGATAAGTCATTTGTTTTAAAGGAGTGGTATATCGGTTTCGTCAGTCGGAAGATGTCCACAAACTAATTCTTGTGGCCTACTTTACCCAGGATAGAGATTCAGTGAGGATAATCTGCATCATTATGTGTACCAGTTTTCTTTGTACGATTTCTCATTATGACTTTCGATGACTAATTCAAAAATAACTCGCGAATCATAAAGAGAATTATGTGGTGTTTCCTAAAAAAAGGGGGAGTTAAAAGGACGTTTACGAGATGCAGACGTTTCTAATGTGCAAAGAGGATCAGAATGGAGTGAGTGCCAGTACTTTCGCCATTTAGGTCGTTTTGTGTATTTTCTATGGAAATGTTTACCTGAAAGCATCAGCAGCATTTCCAGCTAAAAACTAGTATGTAACTCAGCATCACTTGCGTGCATATTGCCGTCCATCTTTCTCACGGTGCTTTGGCTCCATGCACTGGCCATTAATCAACTCCGATGGGCATGACTCGAGATTCAGGGCAAGAAGAAGATTTCGGATTTGGTAGAGATTTCGGAGGAAAAAGTTGACATCCTTATGACAAAAACGCGATCCTCTGAGATTTCATGATGTATCATCTAATTTCTCCAGCTTTGAAGAGTAACACAATTTCTGTACACGAAAAGCAGTAGTAATTTAAGGTGGTGTGTGGTTGATAAGAGGGGGTTTTCCCTGATTGCTGTCCAGAACATTAGTTGATAGACCAAAAAGAGCCATTAAGGCCATTGTGATAGTTACTAGTCTACGATACATATAGTGCATCGCAAATATAGGCGATTGGTGATCAAAGAGTAATTCTGCTCATTGAAAAGTAGACGAAGGTACGATCACTAGCCTGGAACTTTTATTGGCCTGCGCTTTCAAACTCAAACAGGAGTTCAGCATCAGAGACTGTTGGAGGGCACCAACGTATGAACATTTATGCAGTCATAAAGTAGGTGTGGGGGTGAGAGAGGGGTCGTATAAGTCTGTGACTGGGTTTGGTTCGCATCGCCTGACTCATCGGGGTCTCACGGCGTTATGGAGGCGTTCGTCCTTCACGGCGATGTGAGCCGCGCTACCCGACTGCATGGGCGTGGCTCGTGATAGCAGTGGGGTTGACCCAATATGTCTTTTGATGGAGTTGCTCCATCCCAATGATCGTACCTTCGTCTTCTTTTTAACAAGAACCTGGGATGGGCATCTTCGCTTCTATTCTGCTCATAAATTTAAAATAACCGAAACTGCCAACTTTGACCGTGCTTGAATGCGCTTGTATGATTTCTTGCTATCTTTTCTTGTGATTAAACATTTTTACGCGTTCAAAGTGTGCAGGATAATACAATTGGAATCCGCTGGCCTAGAAGTGATTCAGCTGATGCTGAATATGGTATTTTTAGAATATGCCCGATAGCTTACTTGCTGCGCTTTCAGTAAAAATGGCTATGTAGCGGGCGGAGAAAATCAGAGTAGTTGAGAGAACAGATCCTCGAAACACACTTTTCCGGTAGAAATAGTCCTCCTGTTTGCGGATGCTACATTGATCATTTCCTCAGGATATGCCATTTGGTGAATGAATTTACTTTTCCCAATAACCAATGAAATGTATCATGCCTAGCTTGGAGGGTCACCACATCAGGCATCACGAGATTTAAACAGAAAAAAATAGTTGCTGCTTACTATACTTGAGGTCTATAACAAGTTTTATCTGGTTAAATACCAATTTTCGTGTTTTAGAGTTCACCTTTCCGCCAAGCATAAACATAGCTCAGACCATACTTGAACCACCTTGTGCATTGTCGTTATTCGCATTGTTGGAAGACTCCTTGACAAAAACAGAACCGTCCGACACCTATGGTTCGATTCAAACCTGCAGTACATGTTTTCAAGTTGTTTTAATTTTCGTATTTAATATATCTTGTGTACAACAAATAATTGCGGACTTCGGCAAGCTTCATATATGCAAGTTCCTTTGCCTATTGGAAACTTTATAAGTACCTTCTAAAGAGCCCTGCTGACTTCCGAAGCGCGGTCACCCTTGTAGAAAACAGTCTGCCATCCACCGATAGCACTTATCATAGGGTCTGAGCAAAGATAAGGAACAATTACATGACTATACGGACTGTCAGTGACCGTGAACATTGCTCTGTGGTAAGGAACAAGCATTTATCATTCATCGGACTGGGAATGGTTTCCACGGAGTTAATTTTTGTTCCACCACTAGCATACCTGATCAGACACGCTGACTTTTTGCCGCATCTAAAATCATGGGCAGACTAAACATTACGACCTGCAAGCTAGGCCTCAATTGGAGAAAGAAGTCAGACGACAGAAGAGAGTGTACTGTGTCCTGCTAAGGAATAATGAAAAAGAAGTCGGAAAAAGTTGGCAGCCGAACGAGAGCGTGCACGCCCGGCGCTGATGGAACAGACAACCTGAGCAACAACACTCTCGTGCTATCCTCGAACCTGATTGACTGGCTTCAAGAGTTTTGGTTGGCCGAACACTATGCAGCGTCCTCGGTTTTAAGGATTGGCTCAACGCACTGAGAGCATCATAGAAAGCTTCAGCGTGTCAGCAGAATGACTTGCGTGTGTGCGTACTTGCAAGCAGGCAGAAGAGCTGACATCCGGAGTAGGGTCGCTGCAGATCCTCCTGATCTTTCTCTCCAGTGGCTGCATATATCCACCGCTGCATCCGCCGAGCCATCACCATGCACACTTGGCCGCTGCTCACCGAATGATTTTTTATTTCCTGATAACAGCTTTCCTAGCCACGCACTAGCAGCTGGACTCTGTGGACTTTTTTGCGGCAGGGGATCTATTTGGCTAACTGGGCACAGCCTGCATCATTCACACCAAGGGATGAATTGCCCCTTTACGGGCTGTTGGCAAGAGTCAACTAATCACAATTATAGCCGCAGACTACCCATAGAGGTCGAATGCGGTGTTATCAGGCTTAGCATTAATTGCAAGTATGTTGAATACGGGCTAGCATATATTGCAAAAATATCCGGAAGGCATGTGAGTTCATGTGCCGCTAGAAAGCTGAGCTTAACATGGCTTTGAAATCCGCTAGAATGTGGGAGTCATGGGGACGTTATGGAGAAAAGAAACCAATGGTCAAGGGATGGAATATAATGGAATGGGAATTGGCTGCTCAGATGTTCCCTGAGTGCCTCTAAGGGCAGCAGTAGTACTCGGCTGATTTCAAATTTGAACGCTTGACAGATCAACAACAAATATAATCAGCTCAGTTATACGTGAGACGCAGAGACCTGGTCAAAGACCGCAAATGGGGGCGATAGTCCTCTATATGACATGTAGATCCGTATAAAGATTTGCTGCAATCGAAATGCCATATCGTCGAAGATTTGGGGATCAGATTAACCACAGCATCTATAAAATTCAGACCAAATTATCTGCGGGAAAAGTATATTCATTTAACTCAAGAGACGCTATTTATTTGTCTCGCAAAAGACAACCATAAGCCAGTACCGCAGTGACTAGCACACCGAGCACGGTCAATATTTTTACTAACTACAGAGAATTAGGGGTACGAGTATGTGAGTGACACGTTAGCCAGCATCACCGACTATGTCCACCGTGTGCCCGTGGTGGGGGCAGGGACGGTGGCAAGCACGTGAATCAGTTTAGAGTAATAGCGGACTTGCAATGCATCTACTGCACTCTATCCTCCCTGAAGCACCAGGCCCGCTGTCAAGATACAGTCAAGGCGACTTAAAGCGGGAGCGCGAACGCAATGAATGACAAGGCTTAATAGCCCATCTACGCGTGGTCCGTGTAAGATGGACCAGAATTTCACGCAGAAGGGAAGGAGAGGCCCGATTCCAACTGAGTAGCGGTTTTATAGAGGCCACATTACAATGATACCATTGTAGCCTGACCATCCATCCAGAGAGACCCGAGTAACCCAGTCAGTCGGCAGCCCTCCTTGCCTTTAAGCGCAGCAGATTTTTTTATGAGGTATATTCACACGGTGCCGTTGGGACGGAGTCCCCGAATTCGACCTCATCATCTTTCCCCTCTTATCACCACTCCATTTTAATTTATGAAAAATTAACTTCGCAGCCTCTGGTCTACGCTAGTCAGTAGATATGGCTACTATTCCTTACGCGCCGTTTATAAGCTTCGACGCCATAAAACTGGTATAATAATTTTTTGAGTTCAGTTCTGATTTGGGAATGCGGAACTATAGACGATATTAATCGATATCACACTCAACAGTCTCCCCTTCCGTTATTACATGCATGTCGGAAAAAATGGAGGCATCCGCACGCATTCGTAGCAAAAATTGGGCTAAAAGCTTGCTTCAAGTGCTTCTGCAGTGTTTATATATATATATATTTTTACTTTGGTTAACAATTTGGAAATAAAGGATTTGGATTTGGATTACTGAAAAAAGTCGTCAAACGTCAATCCTTACGTCCGAAGAAGGCCAGGCACAATCTTGCGTTTGTCGGCATGTTGTATCTGTCAATCTGTATGAGCAGCAACAAACAGCAGAGACCACTACCTCTTCTGCCCTCGGTCACATGTGCAAACATGAAAGTGGAATCCACCACGATGCTTACACATCTTACGCACCCGTCAACACTTCCAATAGTGCTCCCATGAGCGCGACTACCAGTACCAGCAGTACAACCCTCCGCAGACTCAGCACCTCCAGGCCTATCCTGTCCTCACACCGCACATGCACGTCACGCATCGGCCTGGTCGGTCACTTGCGACTCCATCGCACAGAGATAGGTGAACCAGTGCCAGCAGCACCAACATTTACCCGCCACACCCGAATCAAATTGTTCGAACTGCCCATGCACACTCACACGCCGCATGAGCCTATTAGGCCACATGAGTCTCCATGACAGCCTGCGGCTGAACATCGCTGGCTATACCACAACACTACATCTCTCCTTATGAGCCCTCTGCATCACACGTTTGCACACGCAATACCACACAAAACATATTTTCAGCCTGCATCTCTCAATGAGAGGAAAGTATGATCCTCGGCTCCTTCTCCCTGCGGCTCCTCTGCTACATGTATGATCTGAGCTTGAGTCTATCTTGGTGCACTAAGTTACAGGGTCTGGAAGCTTGCGAACTGTTAATTACACTCAGACCTCGCAGTCAGTTTCGTATGTGTTGTGCGGAGTGGCGAATTGATGATCTGAAAGTCAGGCTGCCATGGCCCTTCTTAAAGTGACCTTTGGCACTTTCACACATACTAGATGTGAGCCGCTCAACCCCCTGTTGTGTGAAATCCTGGTTTTTGTGTTTAGGGGTCATGGCAGCTGCGCTCATTCACCGCACTAGTTCACTGACCAGTTTGGACGCTGGCTGGGGCCTGTGAATGGGAATAGAGAGTGGGATCGACGGCTCAGCATATTTTCCTCACTATAAACAATCTAACGCTCTTGGAGCTATCACGGTACGCTAAATACCGTAGCTTAGAAGGTTGTTAACTGATGAGATAACGCGGACCGCGCGTTCAGCCTAGTGTGTGTTTGTTGTGTGGAGTGACCGACTGTGTCCCCCTAAACTGGCCACGTGTTAGATGCGTTGGACCAACATGGGTGCCAGATTAGGGCACGGCAGGGCGTTATTCGGGCTGTGGTCCCATAACAAATGCCGAACCTGGAGGGTGTGGGGGCACGCCTAGGGAGCCCCGGCCACGCCAGCCGCCTCCGTCCTCTCCCATCTTTTGATCTTCTTGGTTCTGTCTTTACTCCGGGCATAGTTGGGAGAGGAGAAGAGAGTGCGATAGCTGCAACGCAAGTCTACTATCACTTTAAACTAAATCACGCACAAATCACTGTACCTGCACCACCCTGCTGTGGAGCGTACGGTGGACCTCGTCGAAATCGACGGTCGAACTTTCACTGACTGGCGGACTGAGAGTCAGGCTGCAATGGCTCCTTGTTAATGTGGCCTCCATGGCACTACCACTCCATGGGATCTGAGCCAAGTGTGGCGGCACTCTTAGGGGCGGCTCCGGCCGTGCCAGCCACATGTGCCCTTTCCACCCCTCGGTCTTATTGACTCTGTCATAAAACCGGGCTGAGGGTGGGGATGGGAGAGAGTGCAGTAGCTGTAGCGCAAGTCTACTATCACTTTAAAACTAATTCACGAGCAAGTCACCGTCCCTGCACCCCTATTCTGCTGAGCATACGGTGGACAGTTGAAGCCGATAGCTGAACTGTCGTCTGTGTTCGTGTGGGGACACGCTGACGATGTAGGCCTTCACGCATCATCAATCACTGCGCCCAACCTCATCATCAGATTGTTGTCCAACTTACATAGCCGACTGGTGACTACGAGAGGGAACCCATCCTCAAAACACATCCGCGCATTCCTCATTATAATGACGCTGACGCTCTGAAATCTATCATGAAGGGCAAAGAGTCTTGTATAGGTAACTTGACAAATTATGAAATACCTCGGTTATTCTTAAGACTGGGGTTTAGTCTGAAATTATCCACTCTTAACATCACCTTTATGAAACTCTCATTAATGTGAGATCCGAATCGCCCTTATTAAAACCTAGACATGCAGCGGGACCCAGATCGTGCGTGACACGGCAGGCGGGCTCTTTAGCTTTTTAAACGTATAACCATCCTGACAGGTAAAGTAGATGCTGCTCAATTCCGCCTCAATATAACCTAATTCACACGCAGTTGACCAGTACTATGCACATCCCGTGCGTCAACCGGTGAACATATCACAACAGCTTAAGTGATTAGGGAAGAACCTAGCCGCTACGATCTTCAGGCCCGGTTCCGCATGAGAAGTGCTAAGTGGGACGCCAGTTGGGAGGATAGTGTATTTTGTACAGAACTATTGGATGATGGGTTGGAAGATGCTGGCAGCCGGACAACGGCACGTCCTGGCCATTAGTGCGACGTTCCAAGTTTGAAACCGTATAGATTCCTCACAGGGCATCCAACGAGGTCATGTGTGAGTCCACCTTGAACGTGATTGACCGGTTTGAACAGCCAGGATTGGCCGTCACCGGTGCGGAAAGGTTGAAACGCTGGAAACTTATCTTGGAACTACAATCAAGACTGAAGGCTGGCGAACATAATCTGGCTATCTTCAAGGGGAAGGTAATTCAAAAGGATACGAAGTTTCCATTGAACCAAACAATCGTATTAAGGACAATGGCAGTCATCTCCCTAACGCCAAAACCATCAGGCAACCAATTGCCAAAAAAGAGGACAGAACTAAGTCCGTAACACCCAGCGTTCTCATTGTGCAAACCAGAGTTAACGAATCTCATCAGGAAACAGAAAAGGCATACGAGATTGACGTCAGAGGAGACGCAGTTAGGCCCATAAAATTGACAAACGCAAAAGGAAGTTTGGTTGGCGCAAAATTGAAGTGCTTGTTCACAAATTCCCAAAGCCTTTTATCGAAACTTTATAAGTTAAAAATTTGCCTTGCCGAAGTATCTCCGGATGTTATAGCATTAACCGAAACTTTGCTGTTGGGCAGTATTCGAGATAGCGAAATAACATTATCTGGATACCAAATATATCGAAGGGACAGAGAAAATCGCCAGGGTGGTGGAATAATTGTGTATTTGAAAGAAGTGCTAATAGTGTCCGAAAAGGCGAGAAAGATTGCGTGCAGCACGGAAGCCTTATGGTTAACCATCAAGGCTCTTGGCTCTCCATTTCTGGATGTCATCACGCTCTATCAGCCACCTAGGATAGACTGAGTCGCAGACACTCGTCTGTTGGACCAATTAGAAAAGTTCTCCAGTTGACCTAATGTCATGATTATGGGTGACTTCAACGCACCAGGAATTAACTGGAGCACTGTTTAATTATCAGGCCCGAAATTGAATTTTGATTATGTTTTTATGCAAAAGACCCTGAAGGCACTCCTCACACAACATGTCCTCTTCCCCACCAGAACACGGGAAGGACAAAGGGCTAACTGTCTCGACTTGGTTTTCACGAAAACATCAGGCAGCATTGATGACATTATTTAAATGCCTCTGCTCGGTCGAAGTGATCATGTGGTGTTTATGTGGGACTAATCCTTATTCTCTATTGAACCTGTTGTAGAGGAAAAAAAGGCGTAACTTTTGGTGAGGAAATTTTCATCAAATGCGAGCGGATTTAACAGACCTCAACTGAACCTCAATGTTTTCGGGCACTGTGAACGAAGATGGGGAGTTCTTCCGAGATGGTCTCTTGCAACACATGTACAACCACTGCCCACTAAAGAGTGTCCATCAGAGCAAGCGTCCTGAGTGGCTAGACAGCAACCTAAAAAGGGAAAAAAACAAGAAGCCCAAATTGTGGAGAAAATACTGCGAGTCTTATCATCTCACATATTTTAACAAGTATAAAACAGAAAAACAAGCTGAGAAACCTTATCCGTAACATGCGACGAGAACTCGAGAAGACTTTGCTGCAAAAGGCAACGCAGAATCCAAAATTAGTCTACAGTTACCTCCGCAGACGTACAACGAATAGGCATCAAGTACCGCTGATTAAGACTGCCATGGGCGTCGAAATTTCTGAAAACAGGGAAAAAGCCGAGTACTTTTCGCAGTTCTACCGCTCAGTCTTCACAAACGAGGCAAGGTTCCTTCGTCCGTCAGTGGATAACCTGTTGACTGCAAGCATTAGCCACTAACTATTCACAGAATTTCTGATCCAAAGAGAATTAAAGGAACTTAAAGAGTCAAAATCTCCAGGACCGGATGAGCTTCCACCCAAGTTTCTGAAAGAAGTCGCCAATGAACTTTCAACACCTCTAACAGTGCTCTGTCAAAAGTCATTTGACTCCGGAACACTTTCTTTCGATTGTAAGCTGGAACATATAACTCCCTGTTCAAAAGCGGTAGCTGGGCATCAGTGACAAACTACAAGCCCATAAGCTTGGCATGCATCCTTTGCAAGATTATGGAAAGGATCATCAAGAGCGAATTGTTGAAATTCCTAGAGACTCATAATTTATTATCAAACTGTCAACACGGGTTCCGAAAAGAAAGATCCTGCACAACAAATTTGCTGCAATCTCTCCAGAGCTGAATCCAAGCACTGGATGATAGACACGTGGTCCACTTTACCTTCATTGACTTTCAAAAGGCCTTCGACACTGTGCCGCACCAGTAATTGTTGTACAAGCTAGAAAGAATTGGATCGAAAAACTTCCTCATGGGTCGGCGCCAGGTTGTGTGCATCGGCCAGGAGAGGTCAAGTTCTGCTGCGGTCGAGAGTGGGGTTCCTCAGGGTTCAGTATTAGGGCCAATACTGTTTTTTATATACGTGGACGATTGTTCAGGGATCTGGACTGTGAATCAGCAATGTTTGCCGACGACATGAAAATCTGAAATGTAATCCAAAGCCCTGCTGATAAAGATAAACTTCAGGTCAACTTAATTCGGTTGGAGGAGTGGTCGAATCTTTGGTTTTTGCGGTTCAAAGTCGATAAGTTTACAATACTTCGCTTAGGGAACCCATCCGGATCTGCCGACAGAAGAAGCTGCTTTCTCATTGTTGAAGCCTTACAAGACGTGAAAACCCAAAAAGGACCTTGGTGTGCTGACGACCACCACCATAAAACCATCCTCTCACTGCTCGAAAGTGGCAAAATGCGCAATGGCTGTTTTGCATGCCATCAGACGAGTTTTTTTTGGATGTCGATGAAGATCTCTTCGCTAAGACTTTTGGAACATTTGTTAGGCCACATTTGGAATATGCTGTACAAGCTTGGAGACCCTAGACAGTTCAAGATCAGCACCGTCTCGAAAGAGTACAAATGAGAGCCACAAAAATGGTTAGGAGCCAAAGCTCCTTGCCATATCCAACCCGCCTAACGTCTCTTAATCTTTTCCCTTTGAGTTATAGGCAAATACACGGGGATCTCCTGCAGACATTCTGCATTGTGAAGGGATTGGATTGTTGCCTGGAATTCTCTGAATTCTTTGAATTTGCTGCCACGACCGACCTCCGGGGTCACCCATTGAAACTGCGCATCCAGCAAGCGATACTGGATGTGCGCAAGTTCTCCTTCTCCATCAGGGTGGTCAAACCATGGTATGCCCTTCCTGTAACCGTTGTGATCTCCCCATCACTGGAAATCTTTAAAAGGAACTTTGAAAGTGTTATGTTATAAAATGAGCCAGAGCCATGAAGAATTTAACTTAACCTTCGAGAATTACGCACCATTTTTTATGATCGCATTTGAACTTTTACAACCCACATGGTTTCTCTGTATACCGCATTTAATTTCACGGTATAAACAGGGAACTAAAAAGCCCATGCCTGTTTCTCTCAATAAATTGAATTGAAAAAAGTAATGGTGGGAGGTTTATCACTGCAACATGCATACGAAGTCGTGGCATTACAGCCCTAATAGTTCCGAAAGGTTGTGCTATTGTTCTGCCCTTGACCACGAGGATGACTGTGTAAGTCACTCCATAACATGTCTTGCCTACCCGCTCGGAAGCCGAAGGCCGATACAGGAATTAAATAGGGTCAATGCATTACGTATACTTCTAAGAGAAATCTGTCATGTTTTTACCGTCTAGATGTCAGGGAACCCACTCTCCTAAACACTTTTGGCCGATCCATCGATTCAATTTTCGTCCTCGCGTGAATTATACATGTCAAATTGTGTGTTGAGGTAATATTATACACCGCTTCTAACAAGGTTTCGTCGAATTTAGTGAATTATCTGTCGGATGAAGCGTTGAGGTCGAGCCCGATCCATTCATGAATGCCGTACATCCCTGTTAAACGATTGTGCTCTTACATCAGCAGAGTCCTGTGCCTTTATAATATTCTAACGGCCTCAACCCAGATGAACGAACATATTTATGATCTTCCAGAAACCTGTCAGACTGAACATAACGAAAGATGTCAAAAAGGGAGCCTGTCTGTCTAAATTCCCTGGAATGAAAACAGGACTACCCATGAAAATTAAGCGCACGGGAACTAGAACTGTTCAGCTCTCTAGTCTTAACTAAGAGCCACCCTTATGATTAGTCTAAACAAAAAGTAGTCGTTTTCATGGACTGTTGTACCATTTCTCGGCTGAACTTATAAAAATTGAAGTGGGATCCCACATATATGTAGAATAGCAGTTTGGCATTGTCAGTAAAATCTATTAGACTATGAAAACGCCCTGGCTTCTGTATGAGGAGGTTATCGCAATTGAATTTTCACAAGGAGCATAGACTGATTAAGCCAGAACCAAGCATGCTTTTAGTAAGACTTACCTTTCAGAGAAGCAACTTAAACATCAATAGCTTTCATGCCCTATTTAAGAAGGAAAATGCATATTTTTGATTTTGATTTATTTCTGACGCATAAATGAGAGGCTGCTGACCAGCGAAGGTTTACCAGGCACATATTGGCAGAAGGTCCTCATTTATTTTCTAATTAATGCACTTAATGTCTGACGTTTGGACTAGATTGTCAAGAAATAATCAAAGGTTTAAAACCAATGGACCTAAAATGCGTCGGAATTGATGTCCTTGTGTAAGTATCATTTAAAATATTTATGCGTTGAGCTATTGGGAGTCGACTCCATAGGTCGAGTTTTGCGGTTTAACTCGTCCCAGGATAGAATGCAACAAAAAAACGTCTTTCGTGTCACTGGCAGGTTCTGCATATGCAAAGTAATGATGACATTTCGGGCTAACGCTGAGGTAAAAAAGGTGCCAAAATCATGGAGCATGCGTAAGAGGATGCTATAGGATGACCAATACAGCGTCCTGTCATTGTCGGAAAATCTTCTCAGTGAGGATCGGAGACACTGCCCTAATTTTGTCATTTGTTTAGTATAGTGCTACTAAAATCGTATGCGGTAGGCAGGTTAGAAGTTGTGGATATGTTGGTTTGCAGCCAAAAAGGTTAATGGCGTTTTATTGCAGTGGTGTCTTTTTGACTACGGGGGACTCTGATTTTTGGTTTGTTTGTAAAGTGTGCTAAGGCATGTACGGGCTACGCGCTTTTTTCCTTAGGCGGGCTTTCGAATTTGAGCCACCATTTTTGTATGCTCTCCATTCACGAGGAAATTTTCTGTAACTGTATACTCCTCTACCTATTTTTCTTTGATATCTTGGTCCTTTTGCGCACATTTTTTTCTCCGAACGATGGTTATGAGGTCATCTCTACAGTACGCTAGCACTTTTTTGAATGCACGTTAACTGAAAAATTTACCTAATATTTTCCACGATGTTGCACTTTTCGGCCAATTTGTCGGATTTGTGATCCTCTCGTGCTCATTTCATCACGTTTTTATCAACATAAACCTTCGCAGCGGAAAAAAACACCACTGTGGTTGGTAAATTGCCTTAAAGCGTCAACCGAAAGACAAACTGTCAATTCCGGGCTTCCTGTCAACAAATTGTCGTTCATGATTCAACAAAATTAATGATATGGAGCTACTTTTGTTGAAAAAAGAGCAAAGTAAGACTGAAGTGATTTGTCATCAAGAGACATGGTCAAATGGTGACATTTACGCACATTCAATTAGACCTCGTCTTTCTGTTACTTTCGAGCTGATTTAAAATCTTCATCCTCCAGCTGAGGCGGTAGGGTGGCTTTTTTGGTCAACAAGGATTGGTGTCAGTTCTTATTTTCACACTCTGAAGATTTAATAGACCCTATCGCTGTCATATGTAAACCCCGCTTGTTAAATACATTTAAAGGCATTATATTTGTTAGTATTTATATTCCCCCTCTACCTGTGAAGGTGCACTTACCCGTTTTTTGACTTTCTTTCACAAACAACGTGCGTTATTGTCCTCCGAGCATCTTATTCTCTTATGTGGCGACTTAAATCGTGTGAATATACGCCCGTTTACGTTGTTATGCTTTGATGACCTTGTTACCTTCAAAACTCGCGCTGATGCCCCTCTTGATCACGTTTTGACCAACCAACCCAAGTTTTTCCTTGTTAAGAACAGATCTCCATTGTCCAGTTCCAATCATTCTGTATTATAAGGCCTTCCAAAAATGTTATCTGCTTCTACGCGTGGGCTCCTACTCAAACCCGAAAGAAAAATTAAGGTTCGCAACATGTCTCCGGAAAACATTTGCCTTCTCCAGACTTTTATCGTACGCTATCCCTGTCTTCCTCAGTCAATTTAATGTCGAGTTGTGCTCCAGCTTCCTTGCACTATTTTTACAAGAAATTTTTAATATTTGTTGTCCTCTTGGTACCGTTATGGTCCGACCTGACATAATTTCTTCTCCCTATCTTAAATGTTTAATACGTAAAAAGGAACTTCTCTACAAGATAGGCCTCTATGGCACTCTAAAGCATATTAAAGTATTAATAAAAAGTGATATTTCCAGACTAAATGATTTGTTTGGTAGTCAGCTTTTTGCCTCTCCGTCCACATCTTCTTTTCGACTTTCCTCTGCTGACCTCTGGAGGAATCTTACGCGTATCACTGGCCAAGTGGTAAACTGGCACATGTTGACGCTGATTTAGACTCTCTAAATGAACATTTTATCCATTCTTCTACTGACTCCAATCCCCTTTCAAACAACCTTTCGCTTCTACCAAGCGTTTTTTCTCCTGTGTCAGTTGCAACTTTGAAGAAACACGTAAAAAAGGTCCGTGGTTTAACTGCTGCTGTGCTGGATAAGGTTTCGTCATTTATTTTAAAATATTGCTGTTCTCAGATTTCCCCTATTTTTGATACAGCTTATAAACATGTCCTTCATGGAGTTAAAGATTCCGGATATTTGGCGTTCAGTAGGAATCACCCCTATCCCTAGAAATTCCACTTATTTTTGTCCTAAGTCTTTCCGTCCAATCGCCTGCTCTTTCACTTTACTGAGGCTTGCTGAGCGAGTCACCCTCGATACAATTAAGCCATTTTCCTCCAATTTCTCCAACCCATTACAATTTGCATATAAGGCCCGGCATAGTACCCTACATGCCGTTGCCCTTGTGGTACATTCGGCTCTGCAAGATTTAGATAAGGGCTGCCATGTGTACTCATGCGCATTTCTTGACTACTCCTCTGCCTTCTACACCATCCCGCGCCATCTCCTCCTTAATATAACATCCGCGTGTGGCTCTCCTGGCTGAGTTGTCTTTTGGCTCGAAGACTATTTTACTTCCCGCACTCAATTTGTACAATCAGGTCAGCGTAAATCTTCTGTCCTTCCAAAGAACTGCGGTGTTCTTCAAGGTGCATCCTATCCCCTCACCTCTTCTCCCTCCATACTAACGATTTGAGCTCACCAAATGACTGTCTGTACATCAAATATGCCGACAAAATGGTTGTTGGTCATCCACTTAAAAATCAGACACATTACCAGTCTTTGAAGGATAGCCTGGACCATATCTCAGCTTTGGTTGTCAGATAATGGTCTTCAACTCAACCAAGAGAAATCGGTCCAATGTGTTTTTCACTTGCGACCCTCCCTTAGTTCTGAATCCTCAGCCGTCATTCCCAACGAGTTATCGTCTTTCCGGTATCTTGGCGTTACTCTAACATCTCATCTTTCGTTCTCCCAACATATTGATACTCTTTTTAGAAAAATTCGTAAACTTCTATATTATATCCTCCGTTTACTTTCCTATCACACATCGTAAGCCCTTATTTGGCGAGTTATAGAGGCATGTATTCTTCCCCTCATCCTTTATTTTTCTCCGTGATCTTTCAGCTTTGCTTAAAAAGGATTTATTGATTTTAAAACGTATCCTCCGAATGCTCTCTTCTGATGCTGGTGTTTCTTATGCTGTTTTAGTGGATTTGATAACACAACGGCACTTCACAAACAGTCAAACAATTTGCTGGGTGAATTCTTGGTGATGTTACCCATCCCCTCCACTCTGAGCTGATTGCCATAAAGTCTTCTCGTCCGATACGCCGAGGCTCTCGTCATATAGCTTGCCGTACATCGGCATATCAGTGCTCTGTTTTGCCATTTCTAGCACGCTACCTTACGTGTGGAGAGACTGAAATACAGAAGCTGAGACTGGAACTGTCTCTCCACTAGACATCTATTTTTGAGTCTTTGCTTCTTGCATAGTATGCTAACTTATCCTATTCTCTTAGTGAATGGAGCCATTTATTTTTTGCTGAAAATTTTCAATGATACTTCAAAATAAAGCGTATTCCTCTCTCTCTCTTTCTTTCTCTAAGTATGCGTAGTAATAAGGACTATTGCTCAGGATTATCATGTGGAGTTCGCTGTTGGGATTCAATAATCGCGAAGAAGGAGGCACTATCGCGGGATCGTGTCTCTTCGCGACTACTTCCTGGAACTCGCCACTTCGCTTCCATTAGCAGATTCAATTACCATTGTAAGATAGTCGAAAATTCTTTTATTCAATAATTACTTAATTCTATTAATTAATAATAAATGACTTATTAGTAATTAATTTAATCACTTATCAATCACAGTAGCCATCATGGTATTGTTAGTTTCAGGATATTGGTCGTTTAGCGGGCGCTAGCGATACACTAAACATTTTGCGATACGGTTGCTACATACCATTTTTCAGATTGCACGCTGCTTCTTAAATTGAAGTAGCGACCTTTCTCGTTTTTACCTCTATATTTTCCTATTAATTACCATTTTTCCCAACCGTAACACCCCAATTACCATTGTTCCTGTTTTACACTGATCTCAGCCACGTGACTTGGATATAGCTAGAGCCGTGAGTAGCGGCTTTACTTGACGATCAATTCACTCGTGCTCAGATCTCAGGTTCACATCCTTGGGCTGGAGAGTAATTAAGGAAGTGGTTAATAAAGTGCGCTAGGTTATAAGATCAAAAAGTTGGGGAGAGAAAGAAAGAGAAATATAGTTAGTTGGACAACATTTACTGAAGGGAAAAAAGGAGCGGCAGTTGCAACAGGACTCTGTTCCGCCAAACGATAGTTGTTGAGGCTTTTTAGCCAAAGCATGGAACACGTTCGTGCGCCTGAAGGTTTTCCGTCTTCAGCCAATCATCGAGGGATACAACATCGGTTGTCCTCGAAGTCTCGCCTGACTAGCGCAAAGTAGTCCATTGACAGGGATCGTTCGGCGCAGTGAGTGTGCCATGGGTGATTAACCGCGATGTCGATCGTAGGAACAGACTCTCACACGGTCGTTCATAGTGAACGTGTTATCTCATGAAATGTTAACCGAAATTCTAAAATGCTTCTCCGCTTCGAAATGATTACTGCTTCAGTCACGTTAGGATGCCGGTTTTTTAATAAGTTTACTTCCAGCCATCCGCAAAAACTACGCTCTGTCACAGTTGACTACTTAGGAAGTACAAATTTGCCCATTGACTTTCAAGGCCCTTGTTACCTGAAATACATTTTATAGATAATATGGAAAAATTTCCCTCAATGGTAAGTAGGTGCTCACCGATTGGCTGCAGGACTCACTCATCCCGTTGTGCCTCGAGCTTCATGCTCGAGCTGACAAGTTTCCCTTTGTCGGTCATTTTATTCTGCCTATAGCATTATCCATCTTGCGGATGCTGGCGGGGCTCAAGAGTGGACCCCAAGGCACAACGAGACGAGTGCGTCCTGAGCACCTACTTACCATAGTAACCATGCCCGAGCGAAACCGGCAGGACAACGAGCTCGTGGCGCAGTGGGTAGCACATTGGACTTCTAACCAACAAGTCGCGAGCTCAAGCCTCGGCTGCCACAACACATGGGGTCGGGTAATGCTGACTGATGGTTAATAATAAACCAGAAAGGAACATTAGAGTATCCCTTGTGTTTGTCAGCATGTTATTCTTACTAAATTTCCCTCTCATGTATTC
The DNA here is from genome assembly GCA_017591395.1 of Schistocephalus solidus. Taxonomy (NCBI): domain Eukaryota; kingdom Metazoa; phylum Platyhelminthes; class Cestoda; order Diphyllobothriidea; family Diphyllobothriidae; genus Schistocephalus; species Schistocephalus solidus. The sequence continues at coordinate 130,724 of WEDG01005078.1, forward strand.
ATTTTAAAATTTTCTATAACAGAACAGTGACGTGGGGCCTGGGTGATAACCTTGTTGACCTTCATTTTAAAAAGTGACTTTAAATCCAAAACTCGGGGAGCCCAAAGGTTGAAAACAGTGGAATGAGATATATTGCCAGCAGAATCTATGGGCCCGGTTAGTCGGGCAATCACCTGCAAGGATATTTATGGAACGAAGATGTAACGGCTCTCCTTGATATGGCAGCTCTCAGCTCCGGCCTATTTTTTTTCAAATAAAACAAAAATTTTGGATTTACTCCTTACTCCCTTACTCCTCCACCTCCTCCTCAACCACAAACGAGGACCTAGACCTAGACTTTTCACCGACCGTAGTTAAAACCGAATTACTCCGTATAAAGCCTGCCAATTCGCCTGGGCCGGATAGAATTCCTGCATTAGCACTTAATGAACTTGCTAAAGAACTGTGTGTACCACTGTCCATCATATTCCAAAAGTCCTTTGAAGAAAGCAAACTCCCGGAAGAATGGAAGTGCACATTCATCGCCCTGATCTATAAAGGAGGTTCACGACTCGACTGTGAAAATTACCGCCCTGTCAGTTTAACTTGCATAGCGTGTAAAATAATGGAACGTATTATCAAGAGGCATTTAATGCGCTATCTGGAAAACAACCAAATCCTATGCGATGCCCAACACGGCTTCCGTCCAGGACTTTCCTGTCTCACGAGTGCCCTTCAGTCGCACGAGAAATGGACAAAGGCCACAAATAAGGGTCATGCAGTAGATTTTGTATTTTTTGACTTCAAAAAAGCCTTTGATAGTATACCAAACGGGCTTCGTTTACAGAAGATTTGGGACGTAGGAATTCAAGGAAAACTTTTCAATTGGATCAAGAGTTTCTTGTCTTTCAGAGTACAGAGAGTTTTTGTTGGAAAATCTAGCTCAGAATGGGCAAAAGTAGAAAGTGGTGTTCTACAGGGTTCTGTTTTGGGCCCCCGACTCTTCCTAATCTACGTGAACGACTGTCTCAATGACCTAGATTGTGAAGCTGTCATGTTCGCGGATGACATTAAAATATAGACTGAAGTCAGCTGCGCTGATGACGCAAAAAGGGTTACAATCGAAATTCGACAAACTAAGTGCCTGGTCGTCTAGGTGGCTTCTTAAGTTTAATGTATCCAAGTGCGTGATCCTACATATAAGTGCCGGTCGAAAAAGTATCTCTGAGAAACTAGTAATTTATTAATGGCACTGCATTAAAAGAGTTAGAAACATACAAAGATCTGGGCATGTGGACAACTGCGAATTTGATGCCATCAGGACACTGTAAGAAAGTATTCCAGAAGGCAACATGTACACTGCATTGGATCAGACGTGCGTTTAAAATATTCCCCCCTGATCTATTCGGAAAAGTGAATGGCGTCTTTGTGCTACCGCATTTAGATAACGGAATACAAGCCTGGATACCGTGGATAAGGAAAGATGTTGACCTCCTCGAACAGGTGCAACGGAGAGCAACGAAGATGGTTGACGGTCTTAAGACTTTACCGTACCAAGACAGATTGAAAAAGCTTGAATTATTTCCTCTTTCCTACAGGCACTTACGGTGTAGCTTGCTCTGGTCATTCCGGATTATCCGGAGGCATGATTCCTCCCTGAGATCGGAGGATTTCTTCGACTTTGCCTGCACAACTCATCTGCGTGGTCATCCTCACAAGGTTAATAGCGAACGCACGCGATTGAACCTCAGAAAGTTTTTTCAGCCAACGAGTGGTACGACCTTGGAACTCGTTTCCAAGCGAGACGGTTACCTCTGACAGCATTACTGATTTTAAAAGAAGGCTTGATGGCATTATATTTGACAAAGGACGACTGTCACAACACGATTACTTAAAACCAGCCTTTTAAAATCATTCAGGCTCTACTTTTCTTCCAATGTTTCACCTATAGCTGTGAAAACGCATTTGAAGTTATGTTATGCTTTGACTCAAAACATGTTTAAATGTACACCATTTTATATTGAATGTACACATGCAATGATAACTTTACATTAATAGGGTCATCAAGGGCAATGCCTGTAACCCTTCAAAATATACAAATATACAATATGTTCCGTTCTTGTCCAATTCTGACGGATTTGCTTCAAATGTTGTATGATTTACCATACTGACAGTACAGGTAGGAACTTAAAGCCCAGACACCTGGTTCGCTCATATGCTGCTTCAAGCTGCTAACATGAACGAAAAGTAACTTTTTGATTTATATGCTGCTCTGCAATCACCGAGCGTTCACACTGGAATTGCTTGGCAGGCTGTCTTTGAGTGAAATATGATCACACATTAATCGTCGGTGTAGAAAGTTGAACTGGTACTCCCCTTGTTTTTTAAGATATGTTTTTACCTGTATGCCAATCGTAGAATTCCAATAGATCCGCGATCTGGAATCGGTGATTTGTGCGCCCAAGCAATAGATATTTTTATTTTGTTTTATTTTATCTATTTATTGCCAGTTTACAGGCAAGGTCAAAAACATATATATATTAAAGGGTCAAGCTGACAGTGAAAAAGACTCCTGATCGTTGTTTCAAGTGTTTTCAGGAGAAAAAAACTGCAGCTTAGTGAGTAATTAAAGTTCAGGACAGGGACGCGTTAACACAGGTGCCCGGTGAAGAACCTCTCCATTCAGTGTTACGGATCCGGTATTCTGTACCAGCAGGTATTTCGGCGAGCGGCTGTTCGCTGTCGACTGAGAAATAAGCCGATTGAGGTCTGCAGAGCCAGTAATATTGCCCTCAGCATTAAGACCGGCACAGGATTCAGAGTCCGTGAACGCCATCAGAACCGAAGAGAGCTTCCACAGAGTCAGCACCCAAAAGTTTTGGAAGGTGTCCTGAATGTAGAAAACTAGTGACAGTTCGCGTAAACAAGGGATAGCTTTGCTGAATTTTGATACTTCTAAGAAGCTTATTCCAGATTGCTATAGCGTTTACCGAAAAAAACTGTCGGTACCGAACTGTGCGTGCCAAAGGAAGAAATAAAAATACACCTCGATGACTGGTGCGCCGAGAGTGATCGAGGTGCCTCAGAGATGTAAGGGGGTTAAATGTACGACTGTTTAGTAGTTTAAACAGTAAAAATAGTCCCTTCAGTAATCTGCGAAGCCACAGCGGGTCAAGGCTTGTAAGCTCACAACGTTGGTGGTAGGACAGGTTTCGGTGTTCTGAATAGAAAACTCTTTTTGTAAAGAAGTGTTGGACTGATTCTATCTTCTTTCGTTCACTAGCGTGCAGGAGACTAAATAGAAACGAGCAGTATTCCAGACTAGGCCTGATATACATTTTATAGAGGCTGATTCTAATTTTGACGGTTTTAAAATTTCTGAGAATAAACCCAGTAGTTTGGCGTGCTTTCGAGACAATCAGGGCGCAGTGCTCTGACAGATTAAGACTACTAGAATATGATATGCCCAGATCCTTTATAACTCCGGGCACATTTAGATCGTGACCGTCTATGCTTAGGTGAGGCTGATGGTTGTCGCCAATAACAATAAAGGAGCACTTTTGCCAAGAAAGTGAGAGGCGCCACGTGCGACACCACTGAGCGAAGGCCGAAGATCCTTTTTTAAGAGCTCAAGCACGATGTTGCGATCAACCGGTTTATATCGATAGGCAACTTTTTAATAGTCAGCGTACATAAAGGGCCTACCATACTTAAAACAATCAGGAACATCGTTGACAAAGAGGCAAAATAGAAACGGGCCAAACACGCTGCCCTGAAAATCTCCGCTCCTCACTTGCGTGGAGTTGGAGATAACATCAGAAATTTTAACCCGTTGTGTGCGAGCATTCAAATAGGAAAATATTAAGTTCAAAAGCTTGTCACCTATGCCGAAGGAGGCAAGTTTCAGCAGAAGGAGATCATGGTCAACAGGATCAAAAGCCTTAGTGAAATCGAAGTAAACGGTGTTAATTGCAAAACCACTCTCTCTAGATTGTAGCACATGATCAAAGAAAGAGAGCTGGCAAGTGTCACAAGACCTTTTTTCGAGAAAACCATGCTGAGCCGCATTAAGTAGGTTATTCTCTCTTAGGTGACGCATCATCTTGTCTTTGATTAAGGTCTCGAAGATCTTCGAGACTGCTAGTAGTGTATTTATTGGCCTAAAGTCGTCAAATGACGTAGGTCGGCCGTGTTTGGGAATAGGCAGTATGTGCGATTTCTTCCATAAAATAGGGAAAGTTTCAATTTCCAGAGCAAGATTAAATATCTTATACAGAAGGGACGGAAATATATCGTTTGCATCCGCCTTTAGAACGCTGACCGGGACGCCATCTGGTCCTCGACTGTTAGATAGACGAAAACGCCGAATGGCTACGGTCACGTCCCAGAGGGTAAAAGTTATGGTTTCGAGGACTTTACCGGTCCAAACCCGGATGTTAGGAAAGGGGGCGACAGTATGTTCACTTAACGTTCTAGACAAGAAAGTATTGAAGCTATCAGCAGTTAACTAAGCGTCAGCTATTGGGTTTCCTACGGCATCTCGAAGTACGGGGTGCTGCGTTTTTCTCTGCGCTTTTACTGTGCGCAAAAAGAGCTTCGCAACATTTAACGAAGGGTTTTCGGCAAAGGTAACCTCATCGGCTTGTTGTTTTTCGTCAGACAGCCTCTTAGCCTCTTCAAAGATTTGTTGGATCAAGGGCAGGACGGAGGTATCGTTTTGTAGATGAAAACGACGGGAGAGTCTACGCAGTTTACGGCGGAATGATAAAGGGAGATAGACTTTATCCTTGACATGAATTATTTTCTTACGGGGAACAAAACGAGAAATGAGTAGACCTAGAACTTTGTAAAAAGTATCAGTTCAAACATTCACATCCGAACATACAAAGAAGTTAGTCCAGTCGTGGGAATTTAGGCGTGTTTGCAATTCCCTCATATTTGCTGATCTGAAATCACGAAAAAAGCTATTTTTTTTGGAAAACGTTTCAGCAGCCTCTAGTTCTAGTGTAGAAAGAACTATAGTATGGTCAGAATTCCCAAGTGGATCTAAAGGTGACACTGACAATGGCTGACAACCTCTACAAAAAATAAGATCAATTATCTTTGATCCTCGGGTGGGAAAATCAACTACCTGGTCCCACATGCCTATATCTATGGCCTCAAGTATGTCTTCGAACTTTGCAGGACCGGAAGTTGGAAACCAGTGAACTTCAGGAAGATTGAAGTCACCTGCAATCAAGCAGTACTTCAAATTTAAATCAGCTGTGGCGTGGAATGCCAGTGAGAGACAAAGATCGTAATCCTCGCTGGCATTGGGTGGGTGATAGACACTACCAACGAGTAAAGAGTAGTTATCTTTTAGAACTAATCGGAGCCAACAGCTCTCCTCTACCGCGGTAAATTGGCGATAGTCCAATGGAAAAAATGTAAGTGGTTGCCTAACAAAGATACAGCTTCCTCCACCACCGCCCTCGTGTCGATCATTCCCAATGTAAGCGTAGCCTAGAATAGAGAGTTCGGAGTCGGATACACAGGGTTTTGCCCATGTCTCTGTAACTATTAAATGTCGGGGCGGTGGATGAAAACCAGAGTCTGGAGCAAAGGCATCTTATTAAGTAGAGATCTGTCATTGAGGACGATTAGTTAAAGCGGGCACGTTTTTGGTTTCTGAAACGGGACAGTTAGGCTGTCAGGGTGACTGCCTTTGGCCAAAGAAATGCTCTTTTCACGTGAACTATCTGTCCATCCCTTATTTTCAGATTTGCCTCGCCATTGGTCTTTCGTGTTTCCAGTTCTATTATTAGCTTTCGCATTTTCATTCGCTTTTTCAACCCATATTCCGGTTGCAAAAACACTTCAGAATGCGGACCCGCAGGGTTGATTTTCTCTGTAGCAGGAGCTGTGCCTGTGCTTTGTTTTCCAAGATGATTTTAAGAGGTCTTGGTCGAAGATTTAAATTGGGTGTAGACAGAGCCTTCCCTATTCTATATGCTTTGAGAATATGAATGGACTCGCCGTCCGTTAGCAGCGTTTTTGCATACAATTGAAGGAGTTCCAAGTCATGTTTAACTCGCTCCTTTGGAATAATTGAAGCTGACTCCGGGACACCTTTAATGACTACATTCTTTTTTCGATTCAATCTAGGGCCCGTTTGTCACTCAGATCTTTCAGCTGAGTGAGTACTGGTAACCAGTTCACTTTGCCTGATAGGTCCAGATGAGCCGGGTGTTGGGCAGGCTGGAGCCAAATCTTTGCACGACTTGTTCTTCTTAGACCTTTTCTTCTTTGGCTTTACAAACTCGCCAACCTCTTCAACATCGCATGTAGGTTTCTTACGAACAGGAGCTTTTTTAGCAGTTGGGCAAGATATATATTTTTTTAAGTTTTCTATTTCTTGTCTTAGATTGCTTATTTCCTGCTCCGTCCCTGAGAATTTCTGCTGGAGGCTGAAACACCCCATACATGTTTCGTCTTCGTAAGCTTCATTAGTTAAGCTTACTGAACTTTTACCCCGTTTAGCGGGAGGTGAACAAATAGCAGAATAACGATAGTTACAATTGTTTTCTGCTTTTCCATTAAATTGCTTAACAAGATCCCCTGCCAATATGTGGTCATTTAAAAGCAGGATCCTATAAGTGCGGCCTCCCGGATCTTTAGGTGCCACTCTGGCTTCCCAACCTGGGGGCTGGACACACGCATGCTTAATTTATCTGAAAATGAGATCATGTTAATTCAGTGGGGCAAATGTGTTTTAGAGTAAAGACGTTTATGATGACATGATGTGCCTGCAGCTATCCCTAGACATCAGCAGAGGTAGGAGGCCATCAGCGGAGCAGAGGACGAAAAGACAAACCTGTAGCTTGGGGAGCGGAAGTCAATTGGGAGAGGAGTTTCTCTAACCGGCAACAAGTTTGATGCTGCGAATTCTATAGGAGTGCAGTTTTGGGCGAAGATCTGACAGTGTACTAACATAACCTCGGTAGAGTGTGCCATAGAACCATCCCGTTTATATGAGAGACAGGGATGCGCCTATCGCAGTGCCTCTAGGACACTCCCACTGCGTGTGATACGAGCCAGATGTGGCGGTACGCTTAAGGGTCGCCTTGGACGCACCAGCCACATGTATCACCTCCCGCCTCCGGTCTTCTTGACGTTGCCATGACACCAAACCCAGGTGGGGAAGGAGGGGCGAGTGTGTTAGATGTAGTGCAAGTCTACTACCACTACAGTCAAAGTCACGCTCAGGTCATCGTCCCTGCGATACCTTGCGGTAGGGCACACGGTGTAGTTGGTCAGAATCGATGGTCAACCTGTCACATCTCAGTGAATATTGGTCCAACCGAATCTGGTAGCGTGTAAGTTCACTTTCAGCAAAATTCAAAGTTGGAATATAATACAGGAGTTGTCAAAGGTACATGGAACGCTTGAAATCAGATTGAGGATTATATTTTCGATGGTACATTTTTTAGGAAATTCTCGGAAAAGGGCAGATTATGATAATAACAAACTTAAGTGATTGCTCTTCGCACCCGGGTTTCAGTCTTGTCATACTCTGATAAACATAATTTTAAAACGTGGCCCTAGTTAATAGCAACAGACGAGTGGCCCAAGTGATAACGCATATTTTTGGTATGAGTCAGGCTCCAGTCGAGTTCTGGACTCAGTCTGTCTCTCAGTCTACGAAGGCAATTTTCAATGAGTGTGAATGACTAGGCGTGTGCCGCAAGTGAGAGCTAGTCAGTGTCAGCTTGGTAAATTTAATGAAGGCTTTTTGAGTCGGTCAACGCCTAAGGTTGATTATCCGTGGAGCTGACTGCGTCCATGCCCAATACTCGAGTTCACACCCAATCATGAACAGCAATTTTCTGAATCAGTTGCCCTCCCTCCTATACAATAGGAACATTTCATCAGTAAGAACGCTCATTTATGCCAATGACCCTAAGTGCACACAATAATTTATTCCGGTCCGATGACATGGGTCAGAGGTATGTGAAAGTGGTGAGTGATTCGATGCGTGAAAAACGTCTCGGAGGCCATCAGCCGTCTTTTCGCACCACTTGGATTTGGAGTCGCATACAGACCGGACGCAACCATTTCGGCACCAGGTAATGAGACCAAAGAACCCACTGCCAAAGCAAGAAACATCTCGAGTTGTTTATCGGATCTGGTGCAGTTTCAGGCAAAGCAACTACGTCAGATGAATTTGAAGACTGCTTTGGACGCGAATCAACGAACACGCGGCCGTAGCGCGGAGAAATGACGCCAATTCTCAAGTTGCGGCCCATTCGGTGAGTCCTGGCCACACATTCATGTTTGATGAGACCCAAATTCTCGCGACATATGCCATCGCGTTATTTGCGAGTTGTAGGAACCGAATATATTAACCCATGCACTAACCCCTCGAACCCATATTCAATGCTGAGACAGATTAGCCAAAGCAATCAGCCACTCGGGGAGCGCTCAGGCAAACACATTTTCCAACGCCCATGCCAGTGAGCCCAATGGCTGAGTGATCATCATGCCAACCTCAAACAAGAGTGATTAAATTTTAGCGGATAAAGACCCGCATGCCGGAAATCACACAATTAGCACACCAGAAAGCAATTATTCCCGATAAAGAGCTATCCGTTAATTTGTATCGGTTCGAAGTAGCATAGCGACTCTAGCGTTTAAATATTGCACCTCAATGTGCCAGAGTATCCCGCACCGGATGCTCTCTCTGAAGATGGGTTCGAGCTGGAATCTGAAACCTCAGGCAAATAACGTTCTTGCCGTAGCCAGCGCGTCTGCTTCTTCTTGAAATTGAATTTATTCCATACATTGAGAAAGTTGCCGTGATTTGGTTTGGTGTGTGTACCGGTCTGATACGTTCGCGCCAGCACCAGAAAAGATTGGTTGAATGTTAAACATGGTATTGGTTGCTACATTGTTTAATTCAGAGACTGTGTGATCAAGAGGCACAAAATTTGAGGGGCAGGTCAAGGGTGACAAGTCACGCTGGTCAACGAGCCGGGCGATGGCACCTGGTTTTTGGTGCTGCCATGACTCAGCGCATTTGGACAGGAGGCACCTCCGGTTAAGTCTGGAGTGTTGGTCATTTGGCGCGGTTGTCCCGGCCGTCAACTAACGCCCAGATGTCAAAAAATGAGCTATTGGAGCGACTCCTACATGTCTGGCAGTTTTTCACAGACAACATAAAGGTTAATAATGAGAAACAACTGAGAAGACAATGATGTCTGTGACTCAATGGTAATAATCTTCATTTCACACCAGCTGATAAGCTTCCTAATAAAAATATCTAGACATTTCGTTTGAAAACCTTGAGCACTATAGCGACCTAAAGGACCCCAGCATAATCGCATAATGAGACATCACGCATGGGTGTCTTTCCTCGCCAGGAAGTATCGCAGGTAACTGTGGTTGGCCACGCACAGGATTTCGCAAATTACATTGACAAGGCTGACCGAACGTCATTTAACATCCAGGCATCGGGATCCATTCTTAGGCAAGTTTATATGGGACTGGCACCAACCATGCTACATGCGGAGATGGCTAATAATGCGACAAGGATCAATGTTTGGCCAAATCTATATAATTCGATGCCTAGGCCTTGTTTAGGTTTAAGCTAACTTGATGGTTCTTTGGTGCCGTTCGAGAAATTACCAAATTTTGGAGAACTGCCATATGAACGAAAACAGGCCTGTGCTTTTTGCTCCCTGTGGAAATCCTGCACAATTATTTCGGTAGAGTCCGAATTAGTCTCCTCGATTTCCTAAGTATGAGGTACCAATGAACTTACTGGACAGATTTTTACATTGATGGTCCTTTCATTCCTCGGACTGTCTCACTAGTTGAGCTCTGGCTGCATCCATCACTCTATTCTTCTACCAGGTCCGATTCCATCCTATGCAATTACAGACCCTATATCGGACAGTCGTGTGTCTACTAAGTTTTTGGTGAGTTTAATCTTCTATATTACTGCCAGCATTCGCTTTTGGCAGTAAACCTTTAGATGTTTGTGTAGGCCTAGTTAGATTTTTAAACAGCTTCGAAGTATACATGGAAATCGTTACGATTATGTTTCGCCTAATGAAAGTTCCCGCTGTCTCTACAGCTTGCCTCTCCTCCAAGTTCACTGTTGATCAGTGTGATCGGAGGGCTACATTTCATTAGAGTTTCAACTATGAAATGACAGTCAAAATCCAAGCAGTGTCAAAAGGATGTCGCTAACAGTACTCAAATGCCATTGAAATGATGATATTAGCGTGGATTGACTTCCAGAAATAAAATTTCATTCTTCGAATGCTAAGTAAAAAGGTCTGAAACTCTTCGAATCTCTTCAATTTCATTATAAAAGAGTAATTAGGCAACAAAGAATAAAACTGTTTCTAGTCTGGGCATTAAACACATAGGTAGACATGAGACAGACGGAAAGTAAGCAGAGTTTGGTCCATTACCTACACGATATCCTGAATCTTCGGTAACACAGACTTAATATAAGAACTGAATTGCGACATAACCGTTTTCAGTCCCATTTGGGAATTTCTTATGTGGCAACATTTTATCCCATTGGCCGAGTTGAAACGTTGAGTACGCGATCTTGAGCCACCAGATCACCACAGATACTTCTTGAGAATGAACAGTTTTCACAGCTTATTATAGGTTAAAGATCACTTTTTAAGGCAGTTTACAGTTAAGTGATTTGGATAGGAATATTCTGTCAGGGAAAGAGAGGATTGAAGAGAATTGAGGGAAAACTCAACGTAGTAATAAAAAAATGAACAAGAGGGGCGGGTTGCGGTAAGGGATGATTTTTCTGGACAGGAGATGACATTGACATGCCTGATACCCAACCGATGGGGCGAGCAGCGCTGTGGGCAATTGGGTGGAAGGGACGTAGTGAAAGGAGTTCTGAGAAGAGTTACGGGAGGTGTGGCCGCAGAATAGAATTTAGAATTTAGAATTTATATTTGGTTAGCACCGGGAAGGTACTGTCTAAGGGAACCGGCCATCTTCACCAAACCGCAGGTCAACCTTCGCCGTCTAATGTTCGTGCGACCAAGTGTCAAGTAATTGAAGAAACTCATTTGATCTCGTGATGTGTTGCAACTGAAAATGATCATACTGTTGAACATCTTGGGCGCGTGTTTGAAATTCGATAAAGGTTTCCACTTCATCGAGTTAACGAACTTTTAAACTTAAGGTTGGACGCTGATATTGCTATTAGCGTTAAATATGGCTTAAAAGTCGACGGGCCAGCCCCCTTCTGGTCCCCTCTGAGCCCCCTCTATTGAATGGGCCATGTGCTGGTTAGGGAAGGACTTTCGATTTCTCAGACATAACGCTATGAAAATTGAATCTGTGGCTGTGTTGGATATGAATATTGAATTCAAGGGCGAAGGCCTTATACTCATAACAAAGTGGCAGAAATTGCCTGAAATACAGCTCTACATTTAATTCTATTCGTTTACGCCGTCGTGTACCTGATATACCAATTTTAAATGACTGACATGTTTTCAAGTTTTCAGCTTGAGATTTCGTCCTTTGAAGTCCTTGCAGAAGGTATAATGATTTTCAAATTACAAGAACAGGCACTAACTATATAAACCCTTGATTGCTGTATCCTGCCGTTCTGTTGTACAGCTTTTTTTATATCATTAAGTTGGCGATATTTCAAATTCAGTGTTTTGCGATTCTTCTCCCGTGATGAGAACGCGAAGGGCGCGAAAAACGACTAGTGTCACGTTACGCAGTATAAAAACTCCTCCGAAAATTTCCGTAAGCTACCAGTTTATACTTATCCTCTGCATCCCTGGCTTTTTCAATCCTTTCATCAGGCCGCTGCGTCGACCGATAGCATTTTATGTAGTTTGTAGCCTTGTCTTACAGTTTCTTGCCTTCTTAAGTTGCTACTTTGTGTGCATTACTGAAATATAAATGGTCAATACCACCACACCTTATTAAAATGCATTGGATACATTGTCGCTCATACAGTAATCGTGAATTTTCGTTAACCCTGATAACATTTACTAGCGTCTTTGTTGCTTGTGCAAGAGCCATGCACAGTGGAGTAGTATTTCGTACGCTTATTTTCCGATGTGACACCCCGAAAAAATCGAAACTCCTATTGAGGTGCTTATTGGCACAATCATCATCAGTAGCATTGGCTCTAGCAAATCGCTGCAACAATTCTTTTAGACATTCCCTAGCGTGTAGTTGTTTCGCTGCAGTGAAAAACAATAGTTTCGGTAGAAGGTCAGAAAAGGGCTCTTTTTATGCTAGTTATACGTTAGGATCTTCAGAGGATTAATTGTAGGCCCGTCCGGAATGGCTCACAGTTGACGATAGTTTTCGTCATTAGTTAACTGGAAGTCTCCTAATAGTAGGAAAATCAAAAGGATATGGCGTTCCCTCCAACCGCAGGTAAATTTACTGCGAACAGCCGATGTCGACGCCGACGAAAATCGGCGTAGTTTGCGTCTACGCATTCACTCTATATCACAACTTGCACCAGACCATCTCCAGTAATACGACTGGCGACTGACCTGTGGCTGTCTAGCGTGATGCAGACACTCCTGCCAACCAATTTTTATCTAGGATCTTACTAGAAGGACAAGGTGACACTTACAGCACAGGCAGGGCATTTAATGTTTGTCCTGCTCTCATCATCTGTAAATGTTTGTTTCTGTATCTGGCAGTATTCCGTTTGTGTTTTTTTCAGATAATGGCATTACTAAAATCTCAAATATACTCCTGCGTTAAAGGCAATAAAATTGTGATGGACCGTTTATTTGAAGTACAGGTTAGGTTAAACTCTTGACAGATTAAATCTATTTTTATCGTACTATGGTTAACAAATGCAGCCTTTCAAAGGTATCACTAGGGAAGTGGGCGAAGTACCAATCCATAATACAATATCCCACAACCATTGTCTTCATTTGCTCTTAGAAAGCCAAAAGCTACTTGTCCGAAATAACTAGGATTTCCGTTTCTTGTCCTACCAGATTTGTTCTAAAAGGTTCTAATTATTTTTCAGTAGAACCTGTAAGGTGAACTTTTCCCCTTCAACACTTCTTTTCTCTATATTGCTGTTTTAGATTGCAGTTGAAATTTTGCGAAAATTCCCAAAAACCTCATTAAATTGAACTTTTAGACTTTCTTTTAGATATTCATCTTAAATCCTACTTATGGCTTGTTCACTGTCAGCAAGACGCTGTTTTTCCATTATCCTAGACTGTGTAACTTTTAGGCACAATTTAATAACCCAACATGTACTTGCTTCATTGAAATAAACAACCCTAAATTTCCTGTAGTTTTGTACACTGTGTCTGATCATTACCATTGATTAAGCATCCAATAACGTGATATCGACTCAATATGCTGTTCTCGTTGACAAGTTAATAGATTGACCGATTCTCGTGTCGCAGTGACAGGCCATAAAAGTTAAGTATTATTGCCTAGGAACCACTTTCTATCCATCTACATGTCACCTCCAGCTACAGTTAGGCGATGCGCGTGACATTTGACTGTCTCCGCCACAATAATAAATTTGCGGAGACTGCCTACTTATTTTATCAGATTTCAAGTTATTAAGAAAGTCTTCACTGACACCCATTTTATGAGCATTTCATGGGCATTTCATTAGATAACTAAGCAAATACCAGCATTCACTGGTATACTTTATGCAAGCTAAGCAGTAATCTCACCTTTCTTTGAACTTTTAGGAGCCGTTGTTGGAATCCTATTTTTCATAGGTTATTTCGATTACTTACTGCAAACTAAATAAAACCTGACCAAAACACTGTGACACTACCCTGGAGAACAAAACTGCCATTCGGCGCATGCTGCTATATAGAGTCATTGACCCTAAACATCATGAAAAATAATGCCTTACCAGGCTCATGGGGCGACAACAAGGAACGTGCCCTAGGTACATCAGTTTCTTGCTTGATTATCTGAGGTGTTCTCATGATTTTTTTGGCGAGTACTAGCCATCTCACCCGAGGCAAAGTTGACTACTTCACTCGAAGGATCGTTCCCAAGTGGCTGTTGGCTTTCCGCGCGAATGGCCGGGTATCTGCAATCCTAGATGATGACTAACCAGACTGATATCCAGTTCAGTGGTGTTTTGAAACATTATCACCTTCGTATGAATGACTTCGGATGTTTGAAAAAACTCCACGAGCATAACTGATTCGGGAGATGATTTCGTCCTCAATGTTCGTTTCAAAACATCTTGGCCCGTCCACTCTCCAAGTGTACTTTCTCTACCCCATAATATCCCTTCATAATATGGTTGTTTAATAGAGAGCAACCGTTGGGGATCATAATGTACTTCGACGATGTTTCGTCGTAGGTATTTTTTGCTGTACCCCCGTCCAATCTCTAACCAAACTTGTGTAAAACTCGTTCCTGTACCACGCACGTAACTTTGCAACGATGTCGAGGAGAATTTAGCTAGTTCTTTAGCCCTATTTTTTGTGAGGACAGCCATGAATAACTACATTTCCCATGCTGGTCCAGCATCATCCTTGAGCGTGGTCGTCAGTATCGGCACAGAACACGCGTGGCTATGCCATTTGTGGGCGTCTTGTTGCTCAATCTTACTATTATTTACGTGTTGCGTTCTTGTGAATAAGCGTTACACGATACTCACGAGGGTATAGAAGAATTTAATTCGTCATGAGAGCAGAGGTAAAGAAAATAGCTGATTCGTCGTTGTAGTTTAAAATATGCTCACAGTAATTATGCCATTGTTTGGCATTGGTAGCCTTGTCAGTGTAACTTCAATTGAATTGCAGTCAATAGCGTTTTCGAGCATTGCCGCCTTTTGAAAACTGTTTCTTGAGAGTTGGCCCTTCAACCCAACAGTTCCTGTGTTCTTTAGTCGACTAACTCTTCATTTTACGGAGTTGGTGGAGGGAATCATGATCGCAAGATCTGGATTGAACTGCCCAAGCAGTTGACTTCTAGTAACAACCAACCTTTTTTGACTAATTAAACGCTTTGTTTGTTTTCTTGAATTGAGAACCAAATCTTATGCGGCCAATCAAATTGTTCTTTAAAGTTTCACCTGTTTTGGTCCTATTATTCTAGTCGTTCTCAACAATTCAAACATCATGAGAAGTTTACCGATCCGTTCTCGCACTCGATCGCGCTCGTTGACAACTGACGTTGGACGCAGGAGGTCACAGATAAATTAGTAAAATGTCCTTTCAACTGCACGTGCGCTGTATAGGCATTGTCTTATTCGCACGTCCGCAATCCTTACTTTGCTCTTTCAGCTAGGTAGATGGTCATACCGTGTCCGCCAGAGGAGTCGTGCGAACAATAGTGACAGAGTGCACCTATGTTTGCCCAGGAAACTCAGTCTAGGATCCTGAATCCAAACTGAAAACTGACTTTTACGATGTAATGCTGGAGAATATGAATTGCCAGAATTGTTATACCAGGTTCGACGAACGTTAGCACCCCCCTTCCCCCGTAGGTAATACCGCGGGTCGACTTCCGATCCAGTGTCAACGATCACTTACTATTCGTTAGCAGCAGAGGACTAGAATCGCGGAGCGCATCGGTTGGTGTGAAAGCTGTAGTGTAATTCAGGGTATTATCCCGGAAAATTTACTTCACGATGTCACGCTGCCTTCGTGGGGTCTTACTGTATTTTATGCAACAACCAGTATGTCAACCATTGACCTGAAACATTTCCGAAGTACTATTGCTGCCGTTGCTCCGTAACAACCAGACTCAAAAGTCCGCTTTCTTTGTGTCTACTCTTCGCCTCATCACTCACCGGGTAAACAACAACTAGGGTAACTAGCCCAATGCTTACTTCCACTGATCTCTACTTATCATATATTTTCTCTTCTTTTTGTTTCCTCTGTTTTTTTTCTACTGTTTGTGTGTTATTGGTGGGCTAACAGCTTTGGCCAAAAAAACTTCAAAGCAGATGTGTGACGGTTTATTATGATGCCATGTCATTTCTAGTCGAGGAAACTCCCTCCGAAGTCAAAGCGAAAGAAAAGCATAAAACCACAACCCAGTGCGTCCAGTAAGGCAGAGGGAGCATCAAAGTTGTCGCAGAGTCAGTTTTGGACAAGAGGGTATCCCCTCTGAAGTCCACCCTAAGGAGCTCCACCTCGAAGGCGACTGCTCTGTCTGAAGCCCGAGCAGTTGCCTCAAATCAAAGAAAAGTGAAGAAGCAGGCTGTCGTTTTAAAGTCCTTAACAAAAAGGCCTGCGTCGCCGAGCAACGAGCCGCCTCTGACAAAGAGAGTTTTGCGTCAAAAAAGCGAAGATTTGTCCACCAAAGTGGTCAGAAAAATTTTCTAGCACTCGTAGAAGCCGCAGACGTTCAGGTACTTTTTTCAGTTGGTTCTGGCCAACCGACCCTCGCCGAAGTAGCTCAAGCGCATACAACTGTTGAAAACCAAAAGGCTCTTCCAGAGACATTCAGAAAGCCTGAAGAGCCGATCAGGGAGTCGGATCCCTACGAACTGAGTGTGGATGAAAACGGCCCTCCAACGACGACGGCTGCCCTACAGTCTCGACCGAAGCGCAAATTCTTCTCAAAGGGCCGTGCTGAACGTCTCAAACAGTCGACCTACTCGGCTTTACCTTCTTTCGGGGTAAATTTCGGATGGGGACGAGGAAACCATTACGAAACCTTCCCACTTCCGTGCTGACATTGCGCGAAGAACATAGGCGGATCGCCGCCACTACTATCTGGCTGCCCGTTCCAGACGCCTCGCGGCCACCACCGACCACGTCTGCTGGCAGTGTTCGAGGAGGCGTTCTCTACTCCACGCCTGTGAGCGGTGCTGCGGCAGCCGGTGGACCCTTCGCCATGCTCTCCTCAAGACCTCTAGTCGCGCTGCGGGGTACGGATGGCCATGCAGCGAGTCTGCTGGCGTCGCCTATCCTGCCCTCGAAGCCTTCGCTACCAGAGTCCGTTGTTGCTGTCTCTACTGCTGATGTGAGCTGCAACACCTGGAACCAGCTGAAGGATGGGTTACCACCTCCTGAACCTCTAATACCCAGTCCTCTTACATCTCCTATTTTGCCGTCCTGCTCTGGGGATGCTGGTGTTACGGTCAGTCAGCCGTCGGTCGTTCCGCCAAACCACTCTACCGAACAAACATTATCAGTAAAGTCCCGTTCTCAACGTAAGTCACAGGTCGTGTCTTTTGGTTCTTTTTATCACAGACCTGCTTATCTGTGTAATCTAGTGTCCTTTTGTGTGGACCGTCACCGTTTTACTATACAAACGGCCTTCAGTGTTTTAGATTTGATGTACATCGATTGTATTGACCTCACAGAGCAAACTGTCTTCTGGTGGTACGGTTGACATAGGAGTATTGTGGAGTGACCAAAGGACTGAAACTCCACAATGTGCCTTTATGGCACTCGAATTGATGTGAGCTCCGAACCGCCCTTACAGGAATCTTTTTAGATGTAATGGTGGTCAGTTCATGTGCGCACGCGTATACGACCTGTTTATTTTTATCAGCCACTGCACCCGCTCTCACCTCCGGTCGGCTTGAAATTTTCTTTCCATCAGAGCAAGGGGGTGAAGGAATAGAGTGTCATAGATGCTGCGCAAGTCATCTTTGTTGCACCTTAGGACATGCTATGAAGGTCATCACGTGAGACGGTTGAACTGTCACAGGGATGGTAAGTGGGTGATCACCTTCCGGGTCGCAAGACTACCAAATAAAAATTGACCGACTGTCCTTTTTTCGGTCAAGCTCTTATAGTCTTCGATGGGCTTGGATAATTTTCTATATGAGTGCGCTCCAACCAGCCCTCGTCCGATCTGATTAAACTGGCTTCCTGTATTCCTTAGACACATTGATCTGTACTAACTAGCTCTTAGCGGTTCGTTGGTTACAAACCACAGGAAACGGGATATAAGTTCTGCTCCATCATGCCATTTTGTTGTTCACACTTCCTGGCATCATCAACGATGCTCCAATAAAGCAGCCAGGGTTATTGCGACTCGACCGTTGCGCTGAGGACCTTTAAATAGCCTGCGCGAATCAAAAAGGCCTTTCGATCATCAAAGGACGTCTAGGAGAGGATTTCGCAGTATCCTTGGAACAAGATTTTTGAGATCCTGCTCAGGGCAGGTATAGCGCAGACCGTATCTACCCTAAATGTTGGCTGCTATCGGCTGTGATGACTCACGTGGCTTGACGGAGGACTCTAGGGCGTTGGAGTGACCTTCGCAACACAAAACCAGATGTCTAAACCGCAGCAGTCTGAGAAGTGATATTGCTCAGTTCATGGCTGCTTACTAAGCCTCGTCTCTTAAGGCCACTTGTCTGCGTCTATTGGCAATCGGGCTTTTTTGAACCCAGATTTTGACTCAAAATAGCTCTCGTCGTTTTCCCTATAGCGCCCTGCGGTTGTTTTAAGTCTCCAAATGAGGAAAACAGCGCTTCGCAATTATAGGGCAAAATATATCAACTTGGCTGGAGCATGAACACACCTCGATAGTGCTGTGGGAAATCAGCAATCTGGCGTAACGGACAGTTTGACCGTCGTAGTCCGAAGATGTCCACTGTATGACCCATGGCCCATGGCATGGTGGTGCAGGGTCGGTGAAATGCGCTGGATTATAGTGAGAGTAGACTCACATGGCATCTACCTCACTCACCATTCACTCCCCCGTCTGGGCCCGGTGCCAAGACAGAGTCAAGAAGACCGGAAATAGGAGAGGGCGCAGGCCCATGCATTGTGGTTCAACACAACCAAGAACAAAACAACAACAAAGAGAGGCGGCTTTGATCCCAGCTGAGTGGGAGTGACATAAAGGTCACATTAGGAAGGAGTCATTACAGTCTGACTCTCGGTATGCCAGTCAGCCACTCTGCACTCACACACACTGGGCTTGCACGAGTTATCCCGTCAGTTGGCAACCTTCCAAGCCACGGCTTTTAGCGCACCATGGTAGTTTCAAGCGCGTCAGCTTGTTGGTATTGCGCCGAACCGTCTACCTCACTCTCTCCCCCACCCCCACAAGCAGTCCACTGTCCAAGCCGGTCAATTGTCTGATGCAGGAGTGGACACAGTTGCTGACAGGTCTGGCGATTTCGTATGCGCGCGCCACAGCACGACCTGGTCCTCTTGACACCAGAATTACCGAAACCAGGAGCTAAGAAGGAACGTAACCAGAGCACATCACTGAGACACACATCACGGTGTGACGCCCACCTTAGCTCCACAACAACTGTACTTTTAAGGTCAGTTTATTTTGTAAGGATAATAGGCAATGCCTTTGAAAACCTTATTTTGTACATGCCAGTGCGTTGGACACTGCAGGATATGTATATCAAAATTATTCCTCTAAACTCATAAGATGTTAGTTGTATAGTTTGCGGGGCAGTTAGCCGAGGTTCAAATCGTCAAGGAAAAAGCAGGGGACACATATAGTCATACAAACCTTTTTTGAACAGCTGAAGGGATTTCACTTCCACGACTGATTTGGGGAGATCATTCCAGCTCTCTACTACCCTTTGCGTGAAAAATTCAGAGCGGAGGTTCAGCCTGGACATTCTAGTGCACAACTTCATTGAGTTCCCACGAAGATTGGGAGAAAGGTGCTACTGAAACATATCCTCAACGCTCAATCCATCCTCAAAGCCATGCATTATCTTGTAAACCAGGATAGGATCACCTCTTTGCTGCCTGTAACATCGAAAAAATAGATTAAGGAAACGCAATATTTCTTTGTACGATCGCTCTTTGAAACCATTTACTAGCTTTGTTGCATGGCGTTGTACTATTTCGAGGTATGTTTATCCTTTGCCAGCCATAGCCGCCACGCTTGTATGCCATGTTATAAATGAGGCCGAACAAAAGTGCCGTAAACTCTCCCAAAAAGGTCTTTGTCAAAGGTTACAAATGTCCTTTTGATTGCATGTAATACTCCCATGGCATTTTTTGCGGCCTTCGTGCACTGCACTACTGGTTTCATTTTGCTCTGTATCCAAACCCCGAGATCCTTCTGTGAAGATTCTGCGGAAAGAGTAACGCCTTTTAGGTGATGTGCCCTGACGCTGTCATTTGGGTGGTAGTTTGTTGGACGCAGATGAAGGATGGCGCACTTCTGCACGTTGAACTCGAGGAGCCATTTTTCGGAGCACGTTTGCATTCGGTGCAAATTATTTTGAAGGGTTTTTTGATCGTTCTGTCCCTTGATGACTTGCAAGAGCTTAACGTGGTCAGCAAACATTATTTTACCACAGTCGAGTTCCTGTATGCTGTCATTAACGTGTAGGATAACGAGTAAGGGTCCGAGAACCGAGCCTTGAGGCAAACCGCTAGTCACGTTCACTCATTCTGAAATTTCATCTCCGATACAGACGCGCTGTTTTCGACAAACCAGAAACTCCCTTATCCAGTTTAAAAGATCACCCCTGATACCGAGTGCGCTGAGCTTATGCAGAAGACGGTGGTATGGGACAGTGTCGAATGCTTTGCGGAAATCGATATACACGACATCGACCTCGAAGCCCTCTTTTAAAGCCCTGGTCCAGACCTCCAGGCAAGTTAACAAATTTGAGAGACAGGAGCGGCCTCTCCGAAACCCGTGCTGAAAATTCTGTAGAATGTTATTTTCGTCACAAAATTCTTGCATAGCACTCTTGACGAGGACTTCCATCGTTTTGCATGAGAGGCAAGTCAAACTGATAGGCCGGAAGCTGTTTGCTATCATCCTGCTACCTTCCTTACACAAAGGAACGAGGTTGGCTAGCTTCCTTTTCTGATGGCAGTCTCCCAGTTCTTCCTTGACAGCTCAAAGAGAATTGAAGGAGGTTTTGCCAGCTCCGTCGATAGTTCCTTAAGAAATCCCATCGAGTCCAGGAGACTTGTCTGGCTTACTTTGACTGAGGACTCGTTGGGTGTATTGATTTTCTGACTCGATTTCAGGACAGGATTAAGACTTCATTTGGCCTTCAGATCTCAGTCTGAGGCCCTCAGAGCGACGGGTAGTAAACCCGAAACAGCCATTTCTAGCTTATTTACCATCGTCGGCCAGTCACATAAAAACACCAGACAGGGAAGATCCAAAGCTCAAGCTCGGACTCTGGTCAAAGACCTGGATTGAAGGATTTGCTTATAAAGCCACTGATGTGGTATTCACTGGTCCTGCCGGACTGTAGAAAGGAATGTAGAGGTTCTCCTTTGTAAAGGTTTTGCAAGAACGCCCTACCTGCTACCGATTTGCCTGAATACTTGCGATTGTAACCAACAGAAACGGGAGTAGAGGTGAATGTTCGCATTCCAGGTGTGTGTAGAAGTAAAGAAGGTTGTTCGCTTGCTGGAATCATGGCTTTATTCATCTGAGCATTCGAAATCTTACTGGAGTCCATCCTCAAAGATAAAAGCGGCAGCAAACAAAATAAGCAACCGTTATAGAAGACAGAGGCCAACTAAACACCAGTGACGCCAGTCCGGAGGTGGCTGCGCGGGGCTCTGCATGCCGGCGTCAGATTGATAAATCGGTTGACTGAGTTCTCATCGGAGGCCCAGGCTTCAATCAATTCCCAGCTTGTCTTGATTCGGGCGTGGACGATTATCTTCCTGGCTGCGGAGTTAATCTCGTGGCCCGTTTCGTAGGTGTAGGCAACCATCCGTCACCCCTTCTCACTACCATTTTATGTTCGTGTGTGCGCGATCCAAGCATACGGTCCCGTCTGTCTTGTGTAATTACGAGAGCAGTCTAGTTTCGGGCTGTGATACACTACACCCGACTGCTAATTAAGATTTAATCTGATTTTCATGACCCTGCTGCGCTTGGTGGCTTTGGAGAGTGGCTGGGAGCTTTTAAACTTAGCGATTTCGTCGCTGCTGAGTGAATAGGAAGCGATCCGTGGTTTGACACTTCTGTGTACCACTGACCGGTCTAGAACGTAACTCTCTTTTAGCCCTCACCAGGTCTTAGCACGCCATTTTTTGCGCATCCTCCCAGGTGGGCGGTGTCCAACCGCCAACCCCGGAGATTTGTGCCGAGCACTCGACCATCGAGTTGCCAACACCACTTGCGAGTATTCCCTTGTACCTGATGATCAAAGGCAATCGAATTCGATTTAGCTTCCACTTTTGCTAGACCTGCAAGACGCTGACAGTAAATGCAATAAACTGGCTCGACCTACTTCATCGATTGTTTGCCTTCACTCAGTGGCGCGCATTTCCACGTTGTTGTTTGAGGTGTTTTACTTGTTTTAAGCTCATGGGTTGCGTCAAATTTATACATGTTTGCCATGATCCCAATAGAGGCACAAGCTAAAATTTCAGACATGTTTCACCCATTTTTCTGCATGGCGCAGGTGCGAGGTTTTGGACTAATCACTGGGTCCCCATCCTTACCAGTGTGCAGCTGCTTAAAATCGGCGAAACACGTGTCTAATTTTTATTTAATGACCGTGGTAGGATCATGGTAACGTAATAAATATTTTCTTGCTAGAGACTGCTTTTTAGCTGATTATAAATACTGGGCAGTCGTTCTACTAAAGCTGGTAGATTTCAGTCCAGGGCTGCATATGAACTCTCAGACGGAACCTGAAAAGACTTGTACGGAAAATTTACTCATAGGTCACGCAGTCGATTTTGAGGAAATGAAAAATAGGCTTATCTTATTTCAGGATTGTTTGGGAAATGCATTGTTTGGCAGTAGCTGGATGATTATTAGTGAAGATACAGAATGCGTTTGCTATGTGAATTAGCTTCGATACTAACAGCGTCCGCAACATCACTAAATTCCTTTTTCCTACTTTACAAGCATATTGAAAGCTTTCCAACGGGGTTTTAAGAGTTTCTCCGCGTGCTATAATATCAAACCCGCAACATCCTCTTCAGTAACTTGGTTTGTATAGTGGGTACTGTGTTAAACGGCTACTTCGATGATGATCTAATCCCTTTTCATTTTGCCATCCTAGGATCCAGTCTGCATTCTCCCACTCCTCGCAGTACGTCTTCGCGCGGGCATTCGTCTCACGAGGAAGATGTTTCGGTAGTTCCTTTTTCCCGTTTGCATTCACTCAACTTTATTTCGAAGACAGGACTAAACGCACATCTTTCCGTTTGGCCTTCTATGATAGGGGGAAGGGGGATCACGAACGAATAGCCAAACGAGTAGTGACAGAGTTAAACCGAAGATAACGCAGGGGGACTTTAAGAGCAGCTGTTTTCCGCTTACCCAGCCATGCCTTGATACAAGCAGTCATGCTCACCTCCAGAAAGTCCGTAAATTAGTCCACTGCTGTTCAGTCTACTTCTGCCATTTTTCGTTTATTCCTCTGTTTCTGGCCCCCGATTTAGAGCGCTTTTGCTCTTAAAAGTCAAAGTCCTCGTCATTCTCCGATTAGTGTCAACGCGTGCTTTTTCGCTGTTAAAGCCCTATTATCTTTCAAATATGGGCGCTGACCTGTCTTCTGTGGTAAGAAATGGCTAATTTTAAAGCCTTTACAGACAACTTATCAGAATGACATTTTTATTGAGCACTCATGTGGTGGACACCGCGAATGTTGATATTTTTCTCCGTAGCTGTCATCAGCGTGCTGATTATCCCAGTCTAATCCGTTAAACGGCAGGAATCGGGAACCGCTGCTCAGCCGGACCTCACGTAATGGCATTATGCAAATGCAGAAGGGCAACTGAATGCCCCTTCTGATTTTATTGGAGTTGTTTTGAAAACTGTGTCGAGAGAAGATTCCAGAAGACCTTGAATGGTGTCAGGACGGAATTAATCGGTCCATCCATGACCATAGTGGAAACTTGTAAATACTGATCTGTACGCTTCTCGAACAAGCAGCTCCCGAATGCTAGTGTGTGCGCATAAACGAGGCCGCCTGCGACCATCGGCGCAGGGAGGGACGCGTGCCGTGTTTAGTGTTGGACGGTTTGATCTCACTGGGATCCCACACCGCGCTCACCACCGTACGTTGACAGCGTGCAAAAGCTCATCAGGGCACCTTTTTTGCCCCCATACTAGGTAGTTCGCCAAGTTCAAAGGGTTATTTGCGCCTAATTTAATAGACTTCACTATCGTAATCAGTCAAATGCCTGTTAATTAATCAAACGTTTTTCTCAAATAAAACATGACCAGTTGTTGAAGGTATTGCTCTTCTCTGTGTTTTGGTTAGGGCACTTTTGAGTAACAGGAAATTTCTGAGCTGGCACACATTCCCCCTCCTCTTCTGATTCTTCCCGTTATTGGTTCACGTCCTGTACCCATTGTTCCCTAAAATGTGGCCCCCGTTGGCTATCGTGTCTGGAGACTTTAACTCGTTTTGTGTACCGTGCGCTCCTCCCCCTCCCAAAAAAATAAATTAATTCCTCTCATGTCTTCACTTTTCAGAACTACAAGGAGTGGTTGGATGTCTTCAATGCACAGCTGGAGCCTTACGAAGATTTTAATCTCACCATTGACTAAAAGAGACCAGTTGCCTCAGGTGCTTCTCCAGCCTCTGACCGCCCGTTTCCCTCCCGGCAACTTTTATTCCACTGGCCTTGCCTTTATGCACTTCCTCATTGTATCCTTGTTTTGCAATTTTCATAGTCCCTTGCAGAATTCATCCTGTACACTTATTTTCAAACTACCGCTAACTGCATTTATTGTACTGTTTATTCTTTATCTTAAAATCTTTAATCAACAATTTACTCTCACTGGCCTTGAGACGTGTGTCGTTATGCCTCTGAGTACGAAGTCCATTGCTTCACACTACGATGGAGTCTTGCAATATCAGAAACCGAGCTGGCCAAGTCAAGTGAGCCGTCTTTATTGAGAATAAGTAGAAGTGATCGCTGGTGCACGAGGTTTATTCGCCTGGCCTTCCAACTCGAACCCATCAATAGAGACAGTATCAGATACGGGTCTTTATTGAGTTAGGGAGCATGGGAAATGATAAGAAACTTAATGAAAGGTGGGTAACTAGACATGTAGAATTTGTATAAGGAAACAACAAGAGAGTAGTGAACAATGCTAATGCGACTTTTGCTAGACCGAAACTCCGGGAAAACGGCAAAATATAAGGGTATCACGACCCCAGGTAGGTGAAACACCCAATAATCTTATTTTCACTTTTCAGGGTCCGTCTCCCGCATCAACCCCGTTAATGAAGGATGTGCTATTGTTTTTATGCATGACCCTTGTGCTGCTTATTCCAGTTGTTCTTGGTCGTCACGTGTCTGGTTAATTCCATTGCTGTGACCAAATATATAATGATCTAAAAGAACGGGGCTCAATACACATGTCCTACATCAAACGATAATGCCTTCGAATAGTAAAATGAAATGATTATCGAATGTCTAGCAATAGAACGAACGGGGGTCTTAGCATGTCAATACATTACAAGGCTAGTGCTGGAGGGAATCCTTAATAGGGGTTACGCAATCTGGGGTTGACTGATGATGGCTAATAAGTCAGAAATGACCATTCCAGTCTCCCTTGTATTCGTCGGTAACGTTCTTCTGCCTTTACTACTACCCGCTGTGCGGCTGCTGGCGGGACTCGAGAGTGAACGTAAAGGCACCACGGGACGTGATCGTTGAGCGCCCATCTACCATTGGAAATAGGCTGACTGGGTGGGGCGATTCGTGGCATTACAATGAAAAATCCGGTATACTCCCGGCTTCCTACGGTCTAATAAGGGGGCTTATCGAGTGTATAAGGCTCTAGAGTATCCTCTTCACTCGCGGGGATTGGGCCATTTCCGTCCAACCAGGTAATTAGCTACGAATAGCAAAAATCGATTCTATTGGTTTCTGTCTACTACTTACCCCCAGGTGTCTTTAGGAGAGAATAGGTTTCTACCGGCGCAGGACAGTCCGACTGTTTTTTCGGATGATGTCTACCCACGGAGAGTTGGGTGTATGGTCGAGTACTTGTGCGTGAATCGGTTTACATTGGCAGTAGACTTGCGCTGCTTCTACTGCACACTCTTGCTTCACCCATCTGAGCGTGTTGTCATGACGTAGGCGACATTGCGCACAGATGGCTGGCATGGCGTGAGCCTGCGCCTGAGCGTTCCACCACACCCCTCCCATGCGTGGCAGTTCTTTTATATGTGCATCTCCGATAACGCATGCTGTGCTCTGATCTGGCCCTGTGTTGATCTAACCCATCTATCTGGTTGGCAGTTTTATGGGGCGACACAGTGTGGGTGGGGGAGTAGTATAAGTACATGTAATTGAGTGTTGTCCGTTGGCAAGCCGCTGGTGAGTGAGAGGCTCGATGTCAGTAATCATTTGCGCTGAATTTGGTACAGTAATAAATGTCATAAAAAAGGCTACTGAAGTAGAGTGAGTAGTATTATAAGAGTTCGGAGCCATTGGTATTTACTTGGCTCTAACGGCGTTTGCCGCAGTGACCACTTAATCTACTTTTGTATCTACTGCACTACTGGAGTGTCTGGTGACTTACTTCAGATCTTCATTTGACAGTTTGGGCACTTTAAAATTTATGGTTTATAGGTACTTTCGCAGCATTGAAAGGGGACTTGGTAGTCTTTGCGAGTTCGAGCTACCTTCGGAATGTGAAAATGAGTTATTGGGTTATAGGTGTCAACTCTATCACCTGACAGTCCCCTAAACACATGATGAAGGAAGAAGAAAGTTTCATTTTTCCCTGACTGAGAAGGGTGCCTATGTTTCTTGGCAAAGCAAACATGAGAAACTAAGCTTCTCTGGCATGCAATAGCCCTTTTTGATAACTGGATTCCTATCTGAGCATGTAAGAGGTGCAGGATGACCTCATAGGTTCTACATTTCAGGTGGTTTATCATGTACATGGGATGACATGACCATCTTTCCTCCATCGGGTTACGGGACCAAGGAGGCAGTAGTCTTCGAGTGAAGGCGCATACGAGTCTATTAGAAATCGATGCAGAAAGTTGTTTTTCGACCGCAATTCCGGTAAACTGTGGTTGACGTGCATACCTCAGGTATGTGTCATGGTCGGGCTTACCTGTCTCTGCAAACTTCGACAAGCGGGCTGACCGTCATATTACAAGTGGTTATTTCTTACTGCATTAATTGGCCGGGGCATTTCTGAACCTGCCTCGCGGCATTCTATAACCGTCATCAACCCAAAGAGCTGGTTGCTAGAGAATACTTAAGATTAGAGGACTTGTGCGGATAATCAGGTAGGGAGGCTCAATCATCTTCAAGTTTTCACTCTCGAACCAATCATAAGCGGCAGCAAAAGAAATGGATGATGGACACTGACGGCGTGGTATGAATAGCACACAACTGTTACTCAGCCCACACTTGATGAGATTAGTAGCAGCGCTCCTCAAGTAATTAATTAACTTGTCCGGCAGAGTCTTAGCACTGGATTGAGAAGGGATAAATTATGGCCTATATTAGTGGAGTTTGGATCGAACAACCATGGCTATAGCTGAGGCCGTTGTCACCTCTCGTGGGCAATTTCGTCCTTGTCGACCTTGAATGTGTACCCAGGTTTCGCGGAATGTGTCCTACTCCTAGCCGTAGATAATTGTTCGGCTATTCGCTTCCATATAACTATCCAGTTTGTTCGACGTATCTGCTTGTCTGCAACTGTATCAGTTATGGCAAACGACTTTAGAAGTTTCCTACAGTGACAGCAAGACTTTAGACCTCACCATTTGGTGCCTGGCGGTTGCCTGCGGTCTGTGCGCTACTCCCAATCAGAGGGGCCTGAGAGGATGGCTGACGGCGTCTGAGACATCCACGAAGTGCAAGGAAGTCCGCCAATTTTCGGACCTACGCAGTGCGATTTCTCCAACTGTTTGTGCAGGTGCCAGTTGACGAAGTTGCAAAGTAGACACCCACTTTGAACAGCCATCAAACTATACTGTACTGTAATTCGCAACAGTCCTAATACGTCGGGATACCGCAACTGCAGTTTTGGTCATTTACATGGTGGCGTTTTAAACGCAGCACCTGCACCATCAGTTTCCTGAACAGTTCTTTTTAGGTCACCCAAAATCTCCACGACAGACAAGGGCATCAAATGCCGCTAACTAGTTTTTCCAACCCCTTTCCTCGGCATGCAAACGATCCTTCAATGGTGCACCGAAATCTTGATCCATATTTTCGGAAGATCAGTGAATCCGAAAACTATCACACTGACTCGGCTGTAAGTTAAGAAATCGCGAAACCGGTAAGGTTGACTAAACATCACAATGGAAAAGAAACTGCTCACGATGCATGTGGCTTTGCACTAAATTTCAGGGGAATTATGCTTAGGACTAAGTTGAGTGTAAGGGTTAAGTTTAGAGTTGAGTTTGAGGTTTAGGTTAGAGTTGGGTTAGGATCATGATTAGGCTAAAGGTTAATTTTATCATCCTGTTAAATGAAGGGTTTAGGTTCAGGATAGAACTAGGGTTAAGATGAAGGGACGGTTCAGTTTTATGTTAGGGTTAGTGTTAACGTTAAGACATGGGTATATTTGCCCTTCCTGAAATTTACCGTAAAGTCACCTCGTTTAAGCGAGTTCTGCGGTTCCTATTCCTGTGTCCTGTTTGGCGGCCATACAAGGCATCCCTACTGCCAAACCTAGTGACGTGTTTTTAACTTAAAATTGATTTATTATTCAAGGCGGCGCCTCATCAGATTTGAGATTTAACTATTTCCGCGATTTTATCCCGTTTTCTTAGTGTTTTCATTCAATGAGTAATTCACTGGTGTTGACTTCTATCTCCTAGGGGAAATATATGCGGGCGTATTTGAAATCAAAAGTTACCATCACCTTACCTTATCATCATCAGAAAGGAGCAAGACCCGGGCCAGGCTGCAAACAAGGCACAATGGCTGCCCACCGCAGTTGGGGTCATCATGACGTCTGTGTGGATAAGCAGGGAGATATAATGGAGCATTGACTCACTGCTCCGACTCCAATAACTGCACGCGATGTTGACATCGCTCCGTGTAAACTCTACGGCGTTTTCTATAACGATGACTTGGTAGGTTTGCCTGACAAAACGCCGGATATCGCTGACATGAACCACTGGTGGAAGAGAAGACAATGAAGGTCAGACACAAAAAGAGCGCAGGATCATCACTGAACGAATTAGCCCTCTAATAACCTAGGCCTTCGTCCACCTTCCGAGAACCATGAACTCTTTAATTGTTACAGTGTGCAAATTTAAGGTATCTTCCGACATTTCAGCATGATGCAGCAGAAGAAAAGATTACTCATTAGGCTCGGGTGTTTTAGTGCTTCGCAGGACTCCTCGGACGATGCGCTGTATTCAAGATCTAGAGTCCACTTCATTACAGAAACCACGTAAGGAGGAGATGCCAACGAAATTTAGCGTACATTGACGAACGCTCACCGATCGCTAACGAAACTCACTCGTTTCGCTCTCTCTTGGGGGTCACTCTCGAGGTCCGCCGGCAACCTTAGAGCGTTGGAATTCTGATCAACAGGCTGTGGGTTCGAGCCCCGGGTGATGCACCATCTGGGGTTGGATATGGCTGGTTGCTTACAACTAATGAGCCAGAAATGGCCATTTCAGTTTCCTTCGTCTTTGTCAGCATTTTGCATCTGAAATTCAGCATGTTTTTAAAAATGGCATCGGCAGTTCGACCGTCGATTTCGACGAGGTCCACCGTATGCTCCACACCAGGTGGTGCAGGGACGGTGACTTGCGCGTGAATTAGTTTTTAAGTGATAGTAGCCTTGCGCTGCAGCTACCGCACTCTCTCCTCCTCCCCCACCTGGAGTCCGGTGTCAAGACAGAGTCAAGAAGACCGGAGATGGGAGAGGGCGCAGGTGGCTGGCGCGGCCTAGCCGCCCCCTGGGCGTGCCACCACACCTGGCTCTGGATCCCACGGAGTGGGAGTGCCATAAAAGGCCACATTAAGAAGGAGCCATTGCAACCTGACTCTCAGTCCGCCAGTCAGCCACTCCCACACAAAACACACATTGGGCTGACCACGCGGTCCGAGTTATCCCGTCAGTTGGCAACCTTCCAAGCCACGGCTTTTAGCGCACCGTGATAGTTTCAAGCGCGTCAGATTGTTTATAGTGAGGAAAATACGCTGAGCTCTCGACCTCACTCTCTCCCCCACCCCCACAATCAGACCACTGTCCGAGCCAGTCAGTTGCCTGATGTGGGAGTGGGCGCATTAGCTGACGGATCGGCGTACCCGTCTTCGCGCGCCACAGCACGACCTGGCCCCCCATAACGCACACACCAGGATTCACAAACTCAGGGGATATGGAGCAGCCATCGCCGTCTGACTCCCCAGTTCACTGGTCAGCCACTCGACACACAGCACATACACTGAGCCGACGGCGTGGTCTGGTGGAAGCGTCAGATTGGCAGATTCTTCAGCCACGGTTTCTAGGAAACCGTGATATACTGTGGTAAATGGTGATTGTGAGTGTTGTCGATGCATTGGTGTAGGTAGTGTGCGCTGATGTAGGTTAGCCTACGGTGGTTTACCGGAGGTTGTCATGGAGGCGCATGTGTCCTAATAGGCCCATGCGGTGTGTAAATCAGCAAGAAAGCAGTGGGGCAGTGAAGGCGGGCACGTCGACTGTATGTCGGAGCCCCAGGCACTGGTTCACCAGCCTCCATGCGATGGATTCGCAGGTGACCGACCAGGCCGATGCGTGAGTTGAAGTTGCGGGTTCAGTGGGCAGGGAGAAATCGGTAGAGGCTGGGAGGATGTCATTGCTGGTAGTGGGGTGGCAGGGGCACTAAGAATGGCAGGAGCGGAGGTGTGCATGGTGTATCGGTGTTGTCGGCATTGTGGTTAATTCCGCTGTTATGGATGCGCATGTGACCGAATAGGCCTATGCGATGATTGAATGCGCGAGGACAGTGAGGGCAGTGGAGGCGACGACCTCTGCTGTGTGATGATGCTCCGGGCACTGGTCACCGGTCTCTGTACGATGTGATTCGCAAGCGACCGACCAGGCCGATCGTGAGGTGAATGTGCGGTCGCATTGAGTACAGCTTAGAGAGATTCCCCATCGCTGATGGTGGTGGTGGTAGTGAAGGCGGTGGTGGTTGCAGTGGTAGGGTAACAGGCGATGAGTAGATGGATGTGGTCTCTGATGATGGTGGGAGCAATGGAATTGATGACAGGAGTGAGGGTAGGGGAGTCAGAAGGA
The DNA here is from genome assembly GCA_017591395.1 of Schistocephalus solidus. Classification (NCBI taxonomy): domain Eukaryota; kingdom Metazoa; phylum Platyhelminthes; class Cestoda; order Diphyllobothriidea; family Diphyllobothriidae; genus Schistocephalus; species Schistocephalus solidus. The sequence goes on from WEDG01005078.1 coordinate 161,816, forward strand.
GGGTTAGCAGAATTTGACGTAGAAATTGGAATTGTCGGATTGTTTGTGCATTGCGTCCGAAGATGTCCAACCAGGCCGATTCGCGCGCGGAAGATGCGTTGACAGCGCGGGCACGTTGGTAGGGCCTGGGCATTGGCGGTGCTGGTCCGGGGCGCTGGTGACTTTCGTGCCGCTCTTTAGCCTGGCAGCGGCGATCCGGTTGGCCCCATAGATCGCGTGAACCAGTCTCTCACCGATCTCTCCATGCCGGTCTATCCTGGGCGAGGGTCCTCCCAGGTCGCGCAGAGTTGATTTGCAGTAGTTGCTTCAGCGATGTCTTCAAAGTGTCCTTGTAGCGTCGTTTTTGACCTCCCTGCCTGCGAGAACCCGTAGCGACATCACCGTAGAAAAGTCGTTTTGAAGTCGCTCGTCGTCCATTCTTACCAGGTGGCCGCTCCATCGCAGCCAGTATTTCGGCCTCAGCATGGCATGGATGCTGAGGATTCCGGTCCGCTCCAGGACTTCCGTGTCCGGGATCCTGTCTTTCGCCATCTCAGCTTCGCAGTATTCTGCGGAGGCAGCTGAGATGAAAGTGATTCAGCTTCTGGCTTGGTTGTCTCGAGAGACGGTCCAGGTTTCCGCTCCGTAAAGGAGTGTCGACAAGACGACGGCCTTGTACATCTTCAGTTTGCGGTTCAGGTGAATACCATGGCGATTCACACGGAGGACTGCAGCCGGCCGAAAGCCTGACTAGCTTTTGAGATCCGCTTGGGCAACCTCGTCATCGATTCTCGTGTTGTGGCGACTATCGTGCTTCCTAGATAAGCGCGAAGGTTTCCATCGTGGAGTAGAGCACCGCTGACATAGATTCGAGGAGCATTGTATTCTGCGCTGGGCGGCGTAGTGCATGACAATTGTTTTGGCTGTACTGATTGTTAATCCAAAATCGGCGCAGCCTCCGGCGAAGAGGTCCATGCTCCTTTCTACTGTCCTCCTCTGTCACGGTGTTAGGGCGCAGTCGTCCGCGAAGAGCAAGTCATGGACTGTAGTCGTAGACACGCGCGTTGGAGCCTGCATACGCCGACTGCTGAGAAGGTGCCCGTCGGTTCTGTAGGCGATGGGGATACCAGGCTGCTCACCACGGTAGGCGTCCATCAGCATAAAAGCCGAGAACATGAGACTGAAGAGTGGTGGAGCAAGTACGCAGCCCCTGCTTCACCTGTTGGTCACTGCAGAATGCTTCGGATACCGTCCGCTTGTCAGTGACGCGCCGTCATCCCGTCATGAAGCTGACGTACCATGTGCGTGAACCGATTAGGACAGCCAAATTTCTGCATGACTTTTCCACAGTCCGTCACGATTCACCGTGTCAAAGGCTTTCGTTAGATCCACGAAGGTAGTGTATAGGGTGAGTTCGCATCTCCTGACACTTCTGCTTGTAGCTGGCGGGCGGCAAAGATCATATCGGTTGTTCCGCGTGTCGGCGGAAGCCACATTGGCTTTCCGGAAGCAGGCCCTGCTCCTAGGTGACCGTTAAGACGATTGAGAAGGATACGGGCGAAGATCTTTCCCCGGCGATGTTGAGTAACGAGATGCCTCTGTGATTATCACAGAGTTGCCGGTTCCCCTTTCCGTTTGTAGAGATGGACGATGGTCGCGTCTTTGAAATCTGAGGAACTTGTCCTGGCTGCCACATCTCCTGGAAGAGTGTTGTGAGTTCTGCCATCAGCCGGGGCCCACCGTGCTTGTATACTTCCGGTGGATTGCGTCGATCCCGGTGCTTTACCGCTGGAAATCTGCTGCACGGCCCGGATGGTTTCTGGTAGGGAAGGCGGGAGATCCAGGTCATTGTTCATGTCCACTTGAGGGAGCCGGTCAATGGCAGACATCGGGAGATGGCTGATGAACAGTTGGGACGATTTCTGAGAGTGCTCGGCCCAGCGCTTCAGAGTGATGATTTCGCTGTCAGCAGTGTTGATGCCGTCAGAGCTGAGCAGCGGTGCGGACCCCTGATACGGGCCGTAGATGGCTTTGATGGCTTTGAAAAGCTCACTTCATTGCGGTCCGCATACCTGATTTCCTCAGCCTTTCGGATCATCCAGGATCCTGCATCCCGCAGTCATGCGTACAGCAAGGCTGCCTGCATCTGAAGAAGGCTTTTGGTGGCGGCCAGTTCGAAGGTCCATGGTAGGCTTTTGTGTAGTCTATTCTTCCCGCGAGAATTGGATGTCGGCGTCATTGTCGTCAAACCAGTGCCTAGTGTCGACTGGCGCGCGTCCGAGTACATCGAGGGCGGTGGACTGGATGACATTTCGCAGTTGACACCATCGCGTGTCCACGGTAGCGTTATCATCTGGAGCATGGTGGTCCGTTTCTCGGTTATTTGGTTGCTGAAATCAAAACAGGTGAGCAGGCAAATTTCAATAAAAAGAGTATGACCATGGCGGCCTCTATCCTTGGGGCCTTCGTCGGGATGCGAAGTCGGAGCCTCATCTGGGAGATGACAAGTGCGGTGATCGATCGTCGGCATCGTCGGATCGCCTTTGGTTACCATCATCGTCCATGTCGATCTGCCTCCGGACGAGAACATAGTCCAGCAGATGCCAGCGCCGCGACCGAGGTGCATCTGCACGTCTCTCTCCCGCGTCGGAAGGCGGAAGAAGGTGTTGGTCAGCAGGAGACGGTGTTCCGCACACGTGCGCAGAAGAAGGAGGCCATTATCGTTACAGCTACCGAGACCGTGGGGACCCAGCACTCCTGCCAGGCAGCGTGGTCCGTCCCGACGCGGCATTGAAATCACCAAGGACAATTAACTTGTCCTCTTTCGGCACAGTCGCCAGCAAAGGCGTGCAGGTCCTCGTAGAATTTGTCCTTCGCCGCATCAGAGCTCGTCATTGGGGAGCGTAGGCGCTGATGATGGTGGCGAACTGGTCTCCCCGAAGAGGCAGGCGGAGGCTCATCAGGCGATCATTGATACCCTGCGGCAGACAGGGCAGACGTCCCACGATGTCGTTCCGAATGGCAAAAGCAACACCAGCGTCGCGTCGCTCTGCCTGGCCGGCCGCTCCAGAAGAAAAGTGTAGCCGGCCCCCACCTCCTCCAGCCGACCCTGTTCAGAGAATCGGGTCTCGCTGAGAGCAGCAATGTCCACCTTTGTAGCGCACGCAGTTCCCGAGCGACTAGCGCCGTCCTCCGTTCCGGCCGGTTGCTCTTGTAGGGATTGTCTAAAAGGAACGAATACTTTTCAGGCTGCTAGTGTGAGTGGACTCCACCCGAGCAGCCTGGAGAGTGATGGCGAGGGGGATGGGGACGGGGGAGTACGCGTTTGTTTGAGTTTTACGACCGCGGTTTGCGATCTGCGAGCCGCGGCCGGCTGCAGAAGACGTGAGAACCAGCAATTTTTAGGGCACATTTTCTAGCCCCTTTCCTCCGCGAGGAGGCAAGCAGTGCTATCCTAAATAGGGCTGTCTCGGACATCCCAGACGGCTGCCGAACTCCACTATGGGTCACGGTTTTGGTTTAGTGGAAGAACGACCCGAGTTGTCTGAGCCGCCTACGGGTTACTGTCGCCCCCACCGTAGGACTTTTTGAGAGGGGAGGTGGGAAGTTCGGGAGTGAAGGTCGGACACAAAAGAGCGCAGGATCATCACTGAATGAATTAGCCCTTTCATAACCTAGGCCTTCGTCCACCTTCTGAGAACCATGAACTCTTTAATTGTTACAGTGTGCAAATTTAAGGTATCTTCCGATATTTCAGCATGATGCAGCAGAAGAAAAGATTACTCATTTGGCTCGGGTGTTTTAGTGCTTCGCAGGACTCCTCAGACGATGTGCTGTATTCAAGATCTAGAGTCCAATTCATTACAGAAACCACGTAAGGAGGAGATGCCAACGAAATTTAGCGTACATTGATGAACGCTCACCGATCGCTAACGAAACTCACTCGTTTCGCTCTCTATTGGGGTTACTCTCAAGGTCCGCCGGCAACCTTAGAGCGTGGGAATTCTGATCAACAGGCTGTGGGTTCGAGCCCCGGGTGATGCACCATCTGGGGTTGGATATGACTGGTTGCTTACAACTAATGAGCCAGAAATGGCCATTTCAGTTCCCCTCGTCTTTGTCAGCATTGTGCATCTGAAATCCAGCATGTTTTTAAAAATGGTATAACACAAGTAACATCAGCTGCGCTTAATGAGTGACTTCCCCCGATTTAAGTATGGGAATTAAACTGATCAAATCATCAATCTCGCCTATCAATTCTCCCAACCATAATCGAAACGGACTAAGCATGCTGAAACATTGCATACTGTATTTTAAAGCAAGGGTTTCAAAATTTGTCTGCATAGGCCTAAAAGGAAGAGTGCAAAGGTCTTCCTGCTGAAATCAAGTGAGAGCAGTATTTGTAGGATATCACACAGTTCAGAAGATTAGCAGCTCCAGCATTCAGTAATGATGTTCCTACCTGTTGCATCAGTTACTTGATCGTCCGCATTTTAATGCCCGCAGCCCCCTCACGGGCTTCATAACACAGCAGGTATCCTGTCATTTTGCTCGTCAGCAAGGTTCACCAGCGCACCCCTTGCACTGACTAATTACTCTGCTCAGGCTAGGTCTCAACTTTTAGGAAGGAGGGTGGAGGTCTCTGCGCCTGCTGAGGAACTTTCGACAAGAGAACAGGATCCAGGCAACTCGTGGCTGGACAATTTCGACCTCGTTGTGGCCGTCTGCACAAACCTCTTTACTCACCCTATGGAGGACAGTTCCGAGTAGTGTTCTGCAATATCAAAACTGTCTAGATCCTTCGTTGTTGACCGGACCAGGGCAGTTTTCCCAGACCAGCCCATGGAGCAGCTTCAGGGGTCATTAGATTTCGATCCCATACCCTCACTTCTATCTCCTCTTCACTCTCTGTTGTTTCTTAGTAGCACCGATAATATTTCCTCTTTTACCACTTTGAGTATACACTTTCCCCAGCGTTCTATCTAATATCTATAGTAGGTAGGCCTCTATCCTCTTTCAAATATCTCCTGTTTTCCCTATCGTGTTCATGAGGACGAGATGTCTAGTTTTGAAATATCACTTGAAGGGTTTGGCATCAAGTACCAACTGCACAACACAGGCAGGCCACCGTAACACGACGTGACACTCAGGTCTCATGTGAGAACTCACCAAAGTGTGGCTGACTGCTTTGGCCAAACTAAGTCTTAACACCGAATATGGGGTGGGGAGGTCATTGCACTTGCTAATAGGCTGGGGGCCTGTAAACCCATGATACAAGCAACTTGCGGCTCACACGATTATCACCTCTCGAGAGTTATTCGGTCTCATTCAACTTGAATTTGTGGCGGATTCTCGCCGAATGAGCCACGACTTGAGAATTTGCGTAATTTCACCGCACTGTTGCCGAGTGTTTGACACTCCATGTTCAGAGCAGTCTTCCGGCTTCTCCGACGTAGTTGCTTTGCCCGCAACTCCACCAGATCCAATAAATAACTCCAGATATTTCCTACCACTGCAGTTGGTCCTTTGGTCTTACTAGCTGACGCCGAATGGCAGCCCAGGCTTAATCCGGTTGATCTTCCTCTAAAAAAACCCTGACCCTTAGTGGATTGCGGCAGCCGTCT